>VZRN01005753.1:417016-429761 GCA_013397935.1 Dasyornis broadbenti | reverse complement strand
AGTCTACTTTAGCTGACAGGAGAGTGCCATAACATTTGAAATTTAAAATATCCAGTGCACTATCTTGCACTAAATTTATTTGTGCTGCATAACCTATACTAGACAATTAAAATCGTGTCAAGGGACCTTGATGCATAGGAAAATAGCTGCTGTCTAAAGGGATGAGATTGCCCTTGTTTTGCAGACAATAAATAAATTTTGTGCAACAAATACAGCTCAAGCAGCCCATGAAACTCATGTTCCAAATAATCAGAACGAGCTGGCTGTGCTCCCCTGGCTGTGCAGCAGCACAGAGGCCGTGGTGTGTGAAATGAAATATGTGTGTGAAATCGAGTAAACTGTGACAGCAGCACAGGCATTGAAGCCTGGAAGAGCCACCCAGACTCCCTGTATTATCTAAAGTATGATTCATCTCATCTCCTATAGATGACATCTAAAACTCACCAGGTGTTTACACAATAGGCTTTGTCCAGAAGAATCCCGGTTAAAAATCCACACATCCTTGCAGGAGCCCAACGGCAATGCTTGGGAGCTCTCAGCTTGACGTTTAGTAATAAGGACCATTACTCTGCTCTCAAAACAGGAACAAATGAGGCTTTTTTGTGTGGTAAAACTATTTTAAAAAATTAAAAGAAAAGAAATTGCAGTAACACTCCAAGCAAGGGAAAATGCAAAGGATCCTTTAAAGATGTGTTTGCCATTTTACCTTGTCATTCATCAGATTTGTATTAAGGGTGACCATGACTGAAAATCTAATCAGTTAAGTGGCTTTGAAAAAGACCTGGAGTACAAATGAAGTGGTGCTCTGCACACCATAATCCGCACTAAGTAATCTCTGCAGGCCTACACAAACTCCTGCTTATATTATCACACACATCAGCTACAGTTATGATATTTTCCACAGAGAAAATATTTACAACAGCATGTTAGATGTTAGAAGCCATTACTTTCACGTTTCAAGCAGCTGTGCTCTACTTAGCTTGCCTTGGGTACAACCAAAATCTGAAGCCCCTACCTGGAGTCCTGGTACGTCTTTTAGTTGCACAGCTGGCTGCAGATCAGGGATTCTGTCTGGGATTTTCTTATCCTACAACTTAGAATCACAGAATCATAGAATCATAGAATCATTAAGGCTGAAAAAGATCTACCAGACCACTGAGTCCAAACATTAACCTAATATTGCGAGGTGCAACACTAAACCATGCACCTACATGCCACATCTCCACGCCTTTTGAACACCTTTAGGGGTGGTGATTTCACCAGTTCTCTAGGCAGCTTATTTCAATGCCTGACTACCTTTTCAGCGAAGAATTTTTCCCTGTTATCCAATCTAACTTCCCCTGGCACAGCTTGAGGCTGTTTCCTCTCAACCTGTCCCTGTTCCCTGGGAGCAGAGCTCGACTCCCACCCTGGCTGTCCCCTCCTGTCAGGAGCTGTGCAGAGCCAGAAGATTCCCCCTGAGCCTCCTTTTCTCCAGACTGAGCTCCCTCAGCTGCTGCTGGTGCTCCAGACCTTTCTCCAGCTCCATTCCCTTCCCTGGACATGCTCCAATGCCTGAATGTCTTTCTTGTCATGAGGGACCACTTTGTTTCGATCATTTTTTACCACACATCCTACAAACATTCACAGGAGAAAAAAAGGGAGGGTGTACAAGATGTTTCCAAGGTCTGAGTCAGAGTGAAAGGGATGCCTGGGGATGTGATTCCAAGGTTTTCTACTGTTGCTGACTGCTGTCCTCCACCTATACAATGTTGAAGAAACAAAACAATTCATCAGCTTAGGAGCCAATTTCCTTTGCATTTCCAATATTCGTTCAGATTTTTTATCTTTTTCTGCTGTTCAGCTAAAGAGTTCTTCCAATATCCCTTTTCTGGTCTGTTTTGGTGTAGCACGACAAATTTGAGAGGATTTTGTTGAATCCCAGTTTGATGACTATTGCAGCTTGTGAGTTCTTCCCTGACAGTGGAGTGGAGAAGAGGAGGAAATGGGTGAGGTAGAACAGTGTTAGGGAGACCGTAAATGCACTCATTTTCACTTCTCACTGTAAGAGACTGAAAAAGGTGAACAGCTCTGGGAAGGGATCTGGCAGAGATAACAGGGTGATCTTGGAGAGTTCATCCCATAACTTGAGAGAAGGGATCTGGTGCACTTCCTTTCTCTTTCTGGTAATGCCCACTGAATTTATTACTCTTTAACTCACCTCATTATCCAGCTTTCCAAGACATCAAGAGACAATGTCAGACATAAAGCTTTATTTGAGTTTTCCCTCCTGAAACTGAAAGTACTCTCTCTTAAGGGCAATGTAATTTGGAGTGATACCCAAAATTTCATATTTGTGTGTCACCCCCGATTTTCACAGTTATTGGAACACATAAATAAAATATAATTGGAACACAAAATATTTTTGGAACACATAAATAAAACATTTGGGGCTTTATTCAATCCTATTTCTCCATGATAGTAGCTTCCCTGTATGAGTGACTGAAATGCTGGAGGCAAAAAACCGGAGCTAATCACCCAGAAAACACGTCTACTTTAAAACAGCCTTGGAACGAGTGTATAAAAAAAGGTAAACACTGGGATTTCATGTAACAATAAGAAATTAAAATCCATGACCTCTGAGAGCCCTTTCAGCTTAAATGCTTGCAATGAGTGGGTAGCTTGTATAGAGCACTCAGGAAAAGCAAGGTCTTCCAGGAGATCAGCATATGTATCTTAATGTCTTTTCCTAATTCATTTTATAAAAATATCTATTCATGTCATTAGGACTTGTTTAGCTCTCAGTTGGATGCAAAATGTACTCTGTTACAGCAATGCCAGCGACCACCAACATTTCAACAAGTGCTTCACAACTTTTGTGGAGTTTTTTTTGGTTGTGTCTTTCTCTTTCTTTTTTAATTTCCATCTTGAATTAGTTGAAAGAACTAGTGAAAAGATTGTGGGTCTTCACAATTCAGTGATGTATTTGAAATACCTTGTGCAAATTTTATCTGCCCGAAAGCAGGAACTTCATGGAAGTCTGAGCTAATTTTGACTTGGGTTGGTTACTTGTGCCTGTGATTAGGTATATTAGCTTCTTTTTTCATTGTTTCTTATCAATCCCAGTTTAAATTTAATTTGGATTTTTGAATTTCTGACTATATTTCTTTGTCATATTACACTGTAGACCACTGTGTCTTCCTAAACTGCTGCATAACTTTGGTCTCTTCTGTTTAAACTGCAACCACATTTCATCACACCGTTATCTGCATTTTGCTAGTGACTGCAGTATTTTTTCGTCATTCTGCATATAGGTTGAAAATGCGTTTGGCAATGGCTTAAGGACATTTCCAGATGCATGGTCTATAAATATAGGTCATAATCATTATGGTGCAATTCCTGTTTTATTTTAGCACTTCCTTTTTTTTTTTTTTTTTCCAGTGGACAACTAAGACATATCATAGTGATTCCTCAAACAGATTATACCATCCTGGCCTCTTTCCCATGATGATTTTACTCCTGCTTTCTCTGTGTCACTGCTGCGGATACCATCTTACACAAGGGGTAACGTAGTGACCTCCCTCATTTATTCCAAGTTATACAGTGTTTTGAACTCCATGAAATATTTAACACTAATAAACAGGATGATCATTACTTTAATGTATAATGAGAAAATAAATTAAGCAACTGACATTTAAATGAAATATAAATACTTTATGCAGTTTCTATTTACCACATCATGGCAGTAATCCATTTAAAGTCAATGAACAACATAATTGAATGGCACATGTAATGTAAAGGTCTTCCATGAATTTTTTTTTTTTTCTCCCTGACTAGTCACACGGAAACTTGCAATTTCCTGACATTTTTTAGGACCCTTGTAAACATGAAGGTATTATTATATTCCCTATGTAATATTTTCATTTCACAAAATTATCAGAAGTATGGGAACTTGGAACATGCTACTGAGAGGTAACGAGGCTTACAGATGACCTGGAAATGGAACAGTGAAGAAGAGGCTGAGGTCACCTCTTCTCTGTGTTCTGTGGCTGTTCCAAACTCGTGTAGTAACTGGCAACGAGCCGGTGAAGGAAGGTTTAAACAGAAACATCTCACTGTCTTCAGAGAGGTGTTGGCACCTTCTCCATAGAAATCCAATGCCCACTCACATGGCTGCCTAGCAGGAGTGGCACTGAAGGATTTGAGGAAGGATAAAATGAAAACAAGCACTGAAATAAAACAAATGCCTGTTTTCATAGTAATAAGCCCTTCCTTTTCCAACAATCAAACAAAGAGAATTTTTAACTTTTAGCATGAATATTCATTATGGTCTGTGAAGACTTCGCAAATAAGTCAGTGCAGCAAAAATATTTGCATTCCATGTAGGTTTGTTACTATCCACTGATCTGAGGAAGATGTGTTGGATCTTATTCTAAATAACATTTTTACTCTCTTCTGAAAAAAACAAATGATAACCCAAAATATGTTTAAAAGTAATACTTTCAAAAATATTAAGGTTTAAACTTTAGAAATGAGAAGAAATGTAAAGAAGTGAATTAATTATTTTGAACACACAATCAAAATTTAGTTTAATCAGCTGGGTTTTAAATTCTTCTAGAAGTGGATATTTTGAAATCAATAAATTTTAATATCATGGACTTGTTTTTTGGGGTTGGAGAGGACTTTGTAACTCTGAAGATTTTAAGGAAACGGGAAATAACTCTATTTATGTAACACAAATTAATATGATCTAAGGGCCTACATCAGGGCCAAGAATTTCCTGTCGGCTGACTCTCAAATCCCTGGTCAAGGATTGCATAATCTGAGAAACGGGGAAGGGGCTATTACAATTTCCCTTTATGAATCACAGACACCAAGGGAACAGGCTATGATCTTCTGATAAGATTTTAATGTTAGTATACTAATCAGTCCTGAAAGTACAGGCATAAATGGGGAAAGCAGTCTTGTCTGCTCCCAGATGAGTACAGAATTGACTGGAGAGATCTGCACTAGAACACTAAACTATATCTGGGAGTATTTATCTATATAATTTTTAAAAAAAACAGAGTATTTCTTAGCAGAGTTTTGGTTTATGTCAACTGGTGTTATCCAGAAGAATTTCCTGGTGTGTTTGAGACTTATCACTGACCAGAGAGAGCTCAGTGGATGCAGCAAAACTTGGATGCAACTACTGTCTTTGCAAGGCTGAAGTGTCTTACAGGTGTGGCTTCAGCCCAGTCCAGGCTCTATGCCTGGGAACACCTCTGAATTTCCTTCTAAAGATGTTGCTCTCCAGTTCTGGTGGATCTGTGCAGGAAGCTGTCTGGTGAATGTGATATGATTTCTACACCATCCATCTGGGAGGAGACACATTACAAAAGTGCATTTTTTAGAGATACAAAGCATTACAAAAGGACATTTGTTAGAGATACAAGTAGTGCCATCCCTCCAATATTGCAGAGCTGTTTTAATGCTATTGCTCTTCCTCTTATTTCAGTATCTGAGATTGTGTTGTTTATAGCACCTCTACGCTCTTTCTTTAAGGGTTTTGTTTCAAAACCGACAGAAGCCTGACCAAGGTTGCCTAAAACAGTCTGGGTTGGTATGATGAATAATGCCATTTTAATTAAGGTTAACTGACACACCTGGATGCAGAAATTGATACACATAACAGCACAACAGTTATTTGCTTTATATGGCATCACAAAACTCATGCTTAAGTCAGCAGTAGCAGCCTGATTTGGAATTTACTGGGCGGGTGCACATGTTTTCTGCACCCTATCTGTGTGTTCCAGAAATTCTGGATGTCACCTAGCATAAGTGTCCCCCTTCACTAGTACCTACAAGGGAGGAAAAATCATGTATCCAAAATAAGAAGCACAGTACACTCAAGGAGATATTGGCTGGTGTAGGCAAAAGAGTGACCACGAGCTAAAGTCAAGCGCACATACAGTCTTTGGGTTGCACAGGGAACCTTAAAAATAATTTGTGTCTTCAGCATTTAATATCAAACGGTTGGGCCAGAAAAGGGCAATGAAAAGATCAGGATAAAATGTTTCATGAATGAATCTGGACTTCTTTATTTTTTATAGCCACCAGACAAAATAATAATAAGCAGCTTTGAATTCAAAGTGCTTTGACAGCTACTACTGGTCCATTTTTACTTTGCTTTGTCCCTCCCCTCCCCTCCCAGATACAGAGAAAACATAAGGAAACAGCTTGCACTGCTCAGCTGAGTGCCTCAAGATGTGTGAGATGATTCTGACCACCAGTTTGAAGTCTGAATATATTCTGAATCATACATTAAATATTAATAAACTGACAAAATGAATGTTTTAAGTTGTTGCAATGTTTACTACAGTCAGAGTGGTTAAACAGTGCCAGTGATAAGACAAAAATATTCTTCCTTTCTGGCTTACTTTTGGCAGGATACTAATTTTTTTTCCTTATTTCAAATGTAGCAAAAAGTGGATCCATTTAACCAGAGCAGAACAACGTCAAACTGTTACATTTGTGCTGCCAGTTACAGCAGAATTCAGTTTTTCTGTGTGTTTGCATACATGTGAATATGACAATCGTAGCTGCTGATGCCTGCACGGCACGTGTCACCGTGCCAGGCTGGCACATGTTTGCTGCAGGTGATGCTCAAAGAGGTCACTGTGTCAGAGTCCCCAGCACGTTTCAGCTCTTCAAATGACAGAACACCCCTTAGACGGGTGGAAATCCTGTGACAGCGAAACTTGAGCTGATGCAAACCACCAGCCATTTACACTGAGGTGGAGTGACCAGCAGCTGAAAATCTAACCTAGAATGTCAATAAGGAGAGGGATATGTCCCTCTGAACGAGTTTCAGAGCTAGCCACCACAAATGACTGGAAATGATCTGCAAAACAAGGCTCAATTTGTATTACTTAAAATATTTGTAATGTAGGTATGTTTACCTATTTTTATTTTCCTTGTAAACAGAAGAGATAAATGGGAGCTTTTGGGGCATCTCATCTGCTTTACCTTGAATGTCTTTAAACTGCAATGAATACTGTACTACAAATATCTATATTAATAAGCAATAATAAAATTGAGAGTTTAAAGGATTATCGTAGTTCCAGCTATAGAAATCCACAGTACAGGCAGGCACCACTTATGTGTCAATGTCTATGGGAATCTAAAGGAATTAAAGAAAGCCATAATAGGCAGCCACATAGATCCACATGACGAACTTAATGCTGAAAATTTGCCAATGTAATGTGACATGAGATCGTCAAAAACCTTCCAGCATTTCTTCCATATACTGGACTTCTCTGCTTCAAATTTATGCTGTGCAGGCCTGAATTAGTTATCAATACAACAAAGTAGTACTTGCATGAACGCAATGATGTTCAGTGGCGGCCACTTGAATTGTTTTGACTCAGATGCATGAGGTACAAACTAGAAGTTGAAGACAGGAAAGCTTTAACCTTCACCAGGCATCCCAATAGATGTCGATGTAAAAGTAATTGTGTGGAGTACAAGCCCCTATAGTAAGAGGTAAAAAGTTAAAGCTGTTTGCTACAACATCTAATTAAGGAAAACAATCCAAATCCACACATGGCTCCCTAAAACTTCACTCAAAACTTTAAAAAAAAATTATTATTTTAACATTAAAGGGGAACGTTAAACTACAAAATAACCACACATATCTCCTGTAAGCACGAAGTGTAAGATCTGAGATGACAGCCAGGACTAGTTTCATTGGTTGAAGCTTCTCAAGAAGTTTTTACTGCTGAATGAGGCTAATGGCAGGACAGAAGTGACTCATTCATTGACACGGTAACCTTTACCTGGTACAGACCAAGAGAAGTTGGATTGACATCACAAGGGTTGTTTGCTCATAATCACTCGCCTGTCATTACACCCTCCCTCTGATAGATTATTCCGTTAAGCGGGCCAGAAATAGCATTGACGTCACAATTCACATCTGCTACTGTAATCATTCATCTATCTACTATTTTCAGGTGAGATAGAAACCCCCCAAAATTGTTCATGGTGCACAAAACACCACTAGTTATTTTATTCAACTTAAAGCTCTTCTTCAAAGAGACAGTGGAATAGCATGCACACAAACCATCAATAGCTTCTGTCAGCTCAATGGAAAAATCAAATTCTCCAGCTGAGCTGCAGGAGGAAGTTCACAGGCTGCTAAACATGAAACGAAAATGTTGCAAAGCTTTTAGCAGTGACCTGGTACAATCTCAGACCTCACACCGTGGCATTATCACACCTGCACTGGTGCAGAACGGGAGGGAGCAGGCACACAAGCTAAATGTGGATGGATGACAAGGGCTGAAATTTGAAACAGAACAATTGTCCAGAAGGTAGCCAAACAGCAGAAGAAGCAATATGGATTAGGCACAGCTCCAAAAGCCAGTATTTTCAGAGTAGTTCACTTGAAAGAGTACAAAACCCCCTAATTCAAGGGAAAGAAAAAAAAGCTTACGGCTTTTTAAGGGTCTTGAAGGAAAATAAGTTACATGTGCAAGACCATAATGCAGATAATGTACATGACCATCATAAATCAGGTTGAAAAGTTTCTTACTCTTTTCTTACCTGGTCAGCTGAAATATTTTCAGGTCCAAGACGTTTTGTACAAATTCAAATCTGGTCAGTGATCTATTGGAATCACCTACACGGACTCTGCTCTGCCCACAGTTGCTGTCTGACTGTTATTTACTATTCGGTTAGGAATAAAACAAAATGACAAAATAAAACTAGCACACTCACGCTTTTATCTAAGAGAGAGGACTATATTTCTGTGCATGTGTTGCTGGAGTTTAGCAGTGGAGGGCACAGCTCAAGGTGTGACAGAAGGCATAACCTCTCCTCCACAATCCATGTTCCCTTATTTATTTCTCTGCTCTTCCTTTTGATTCTCTCCTTTTCAACGTGCAGTAGCCACCATCATTACGATTTGTTAATAATAAACCTCTCAGATTCTATTCACCGTCCCTACATGGAACCAGGAAGTGCTGGAGGTACTGGTCACACATTCCTCTACCCCACCCTACCTTCAATAAACCCTAGTCAATACTCTAGTTTTAGGCATAGATACATCTAAAGAATGAGACTTTCTGAAATTCTTAACATTTGGCCATTTTGAATACATTTGAAAGTGAATCAATGCACCACATCTGGTGTGAACATCTTCTGTGCCCACAAAGAGGCACAAAGAAGAAAAAGAGCACTTGATAAAGCAGAATAATGGCGAGTGCTTGAAATTTTTAGAAATTTGCAAAGCATACAGGAAATCATACATCTATGCCCTAATTTTATTTCATAAAAATTCTTCAGATCTTTGCATGTTTCTTCCTCTGCAATCATATCCCTTCCAATGACATCCCTAGACAATATTTTTTCACTCCTGACAGACATTTCAGTGCTCTAAATGTTGACCTCTCTGTGTCCGTATGCATAACAATTAGACCAGGACTACAAATTGTCATTTTTTATATCTAAAACCTTCATATCTTTACCCTTTAGTGTTGATGATACCCAGAATTAGTTTGAATTTTATTTTTTTGCTTTATGTAAAAGATATAATTTTCTCAAATCAGTTAATGGGAATCACTGTGGTCTTTACCTTATAGACATATTACAGGAAATTATTCGTTGTAATTTTACCTTACTATACTGAGTCAAGTAAGGCTCCTGCCTTCTGAAAAGTGAAGTTACTAGAGCACTGATGAAAAGCAATGTTTTAATTTGTCTCCAAAGTCACAATCTCCCAATTACAGAGCTGGCAAGAGCACTCAGGAAGTTTAAGTAGCTATTCAAACATCTGGTTTAATGGGTCTTGGGAGTGAAGAATTCAGAACCAACTTTCAAAGATCCCTCCAAAGTCTGGTATTTTATGGTCTAATTCTATAAAAATAATAATTTGGTGTTAAAATATAAAAATAAACCATGAAAAACTCACTGACACCTTCAACATTCTTGGTAGATGCTCATATAACCAAAACCAGCAGACATTCATAATGTTTTAATCCTGTGTTTAGTGTCACTATAAATTCCTTTATTTTCTTGGGTGAATGGCATTGGCCACTAAATGCTTAACACAATTACCCCTGTACAGAGTTGTGCCTTATGTTTAATTAGCTCCTCACATGCAGAAATGGGTTGGAAAAGCAGGTGGTCTAAACCCATAATGACACACACGGCGAAATTACAACTGTATTACTGTCGCCGGCTCACATACCAGGCCGCCTACAAACGTCAACACAATCCAAAGCTCGCTGCTTATTGTCTGATCTTGACCTACTTCCCCAGCTACTCTTGTTTCCAGCAAACATTGGTCTTGCATACGATTAAATGATGAATATGAGGATGTAAAAACGTTTATCTGGAGCAAATGAATGGAAAAGCAGGAACCATGCATCTTTTTGTGTCTGACATATGCAGGCTTATGTATAAAAATAAATATAAAGAATGCATAGCTGATGATGCTTTGATACAGAGAACTCCATTAGTGCATTATCTCTGAAGAACATTAAACTTTCCAGTGCCAAATAAATCAGGACACTGTAGTTTAAGAGTCCTGTTTTGTTAATTGAAGAAAGATTCATTATGCAGTTGTGCTCACAAGAGTGCAATAAAGCTCCAGTCCACCTAGGGTGTTCCTGAATAAGTTCCTACATCCGCTTGAGGCATTGTTATGGATGTAAAGACACACAACATCCCTGCTTGTAACATAGTTCTTTATTTATTAATTAGCTTCATTATCTATTTTCCAACAGTGGCATTAAAACAAATTAGTAATGATGGTGAAATTCCCAAAATAGTGTCTCATCCAGCCAGCATAAAACGCCTCACAGGGGATACCTCTGCAGAAAAGCTGTTTGTTTGAATTGCCTGAGAACTGGGGGCATTTCTTATCACAGAATATCTCACGCTGGAAGGGACCTGTGAAGATTTTTCTACTTCTCATGTTTTGCACTAAGGTCAGCAAAATCATCAAAACTGAAAATAAGTTTTTCAGATGGAAGGGAAATAAAGGTTGGGGTTTTTTTTTTTTGGTTTTTTTTTTCCCTCTTTTTCTTTTTTAGAATATTATTCCATGACTTAAATATCAAACATTTGAAAGAAAACACGAATGGCTACGAAAAAATAAACAAAAAGTTTTGAAATGAGTTAATTTTAGAATTTTAGCATGTCGATTTATAGATCATTAAAATTTTGGATTACGTTTTCTTGCTACCACTTTATTAGGATTCATCTGGACATCCTTTGAGAATCGTGCAAATGTGTAACTGATCTGTTGTGTAATTTTGGGAATGGCAATCCCTCTCCAACTGACTTTCTAGACAGAATCTTCTTAGTTGCCGTGTAAGTCCTAAATAGGGACTGAACTTAACATTAACATTTGTAAACCCATTTCACAACTGTAGACAGCAAAATTTAACACATTGACCATGTAATTGTGAATTAATTAATTATATTATGAGAAAACAGTGGTATCTCTTTTGGCTTATACTGAACACTGAATCTTGGAACTTCCAAAGTAACATCTATTTCTTTCCCAGGTATTCTGCGTGATGATAAAAACAGAGTTTCCAAGTCCTTAATTATATTTAAATAAGTGGTGAACTCTTATCTTATTACACTCCCAGAAAGATGCTGGCTAAACATGAAGCTAAAGGAAAACAATTTATGTTTTCCATATTTGCAGCTTCAGGCCTATAATGATAACGTGCTTCCAACAACTCAAAGATATGATCTATAAATAAATCATGCATTTAATAGTGGCAAAGTAGGCAGAGACACAGCAGCTCTGTTGCATTCTAGAATTAAAAACAATATGCAGCATTTTATCAATAAGTTAAAATTAGGGACAGAAGTAACTAAACTGTACCAAAACCTGACCTTTCTCCATTACACATGGAGGTCTCTTCATGGAGGGGTTTTGTGCTGTGCAAATAGGACAAGCTGAAGATATTGGTGCAGTAGAGTGTCTGCAGTTAAGCAAAAAGAAATGCTAAAGTTATTTATCATAGGAAGATTTATTTTTATTTTTCTCTCTGTATTTGTTACTTGGGTTTTTTTGTTTTTTTTTTTTTTTAATTTTGTGGGTAGTTTGGTGTGTGTTTTGGTTTGGCTTGGGGTTCTTTTGGTGTTGTTGGTTCATTGTTTTTTGGTTTTTTTTTTTGTGGAAATAGGAGTTCCAAGCTTCTATAAGGAAATATTTATAAGATAAAAATATTTATAATATTTAAAATAATTTCAAAGCATCAACATTTTCAATAACTCAGAAATATTATATTCAACAAGAAAACTAATTTCTTTTTCTTCCAAGTAGAAAATCTGAAATCTTTACTGAAAACTTACAGTTCAGCCTTCAAATCTGGTGAAAAATAAAACTGCTGGAATGAATGATTCACCTGATTTCATTGATAATACCCAAGTAACATCTTCTTTACAATTCTGTGTAGGTGTTGGGGTTTTTTTTGCAAATGATCCTACTGACATAGACACAAAGATGTTATTATACCAGAAGTTTTAAAAAGACAATGTGTAATGTTGAGTGATTTTTAAAATCAATTGATTAAGAATGAACAGTAGAGAAAATAGACACAACCTTATAATTTCTTATCCACCTAAATGAAGGTGAATCTCATGGCAGAAGGTGACAGGCTTGGTACAAGCCAAAGGACGCTGAGGGATCAAATTCACAGGAGAAATCTGCTACCCTTCAACATTCAAAACCATGTCAACATGGAGCCCCACAAGGTAAACAAAA
>VZRN01005753.1:392822-416988 GCA_013397935.1 Dasyornis broadbenti | reverse complement strand
AAAAAAAAAAAAAAAGAAGGCAGATCACTACGTATCAATTTAATGAAAAAAAGATAGAACAAAAGTTACAAATCTAACTAAAGATATATATCTCAATTAAAAATAAAACAAAACCAAACACAAAACAAAAAACAATACAGCCCTCTAAAAAGATTTAATTTTCTATGTGACAGAAGGAATTTATGCATGGATTTCCATGATTTTTCCTTTCACTGAAGAGTTAATTTTCACTATTTTGCTTGGGAAGGGTAGGAGGAAGGTGAAAAGAAAAGAAATTAATATAATATCTTACATAATTTCCCATATTGTCTGGAGAAAAAGACACAAGGCATCAAAATGAAATTTAGATGTAACTTTTTTTCTTCCTTAAGGACTTCTTGACTGTTCACTGGTGTGTGAGAGTCTGTGTGACAGAGAGGAGGAGAGAGAGAAGGGCAAAAGGCTTGCTGGGGTTTTTTATGCTCTCTGGACTGGTTTTGCAGCACATTGATTACTCAAGCAGGACAAGGAATGTGCTATTTATTCCCCTGTTTTCTCACACTCTTCTCTAATACTGCTTTTATTTAATTTGCTTTAGTTCTTTATTTTAGCTTTTAAATATACAATTGCCTTAATGAGTTAATCATAAGGCAGAATAATTGTGATGCAATCTTTCTGCTCCCATTTTCACTCTTCCATTATGCAAGACATAGAAGAGAATTCCCCATAATTTTAATTTCATTACCCTCTAAGCTCTGCGTGGGTGGAACTTACTGATTTGGCAGGAGAAAAGCATCACAGTTGTTCTCAGCGAGAGAATAGCTATATTAAAATACTTAGGGATTAAAGGAAACTTTCTTTTTCAGAATATTTAGAAGGGTTATAAGCAGCAAAGAAAAAGAAGAGTTAGGAGAAAGGCACATCAGAGTCAAATAACTTTTTTTTTAATTTTTTTTTTTTTTTGATTCCCAAAGAGATGATAGTTTTGTCCATACAGTCCTCTAACTTTGCTGATTAACATTATTTCGTTTTCTGTAGATGCATAGTCTTCAAGTCTTGGCACCATTAGAGTAGTAGATACCTCCAATTCCTCTGCTGATATTTCCATCAGAGACAGCCAAGTAGAACTTAATAGTTTTCCACCGAATTTTAGACTGATTCACTAAGCCGCGATCGTAAGGAAAAAACATCATCACTGCTAATTACATGATTATTTGTATTCAGTGTCCTTTCATATTTCAGAGAGTTTTCCGATAAGATATCCCAGAATGTCTGGAATAATATTTTGTATGAGTTTACAGAAGCAGCTCTGAGTATTCCATACCCTGTCCAGTTAGAGGGAGTTTGAAATCTCAGTGACAACCCACACCACGCAGAGAAATGCAAAAAACCATCCTCCTGTGGCTTCTGTGCCCCTTCTCAGCTTAATGCGAGAGAATCAACAGTCACAGGATCTAACCAATTTGTGTGGCCAGCTGTGAATCCTTGCCTGCATTTCTCTGAGGTTTCCACAGGACCTTTGTATGCTCATTTAAATTAAATCTGTCCTGTGTTCACATCCCTTTTTTTTTTTTTTTTTTTGACTGAATTGCAAAGTGACAGACTCAGGTTTCAGTTGCTGCCTTCACAGATTCCCTGTGTCACTTTGGAGAAGCTTCATTTCTCTACTTATAAAATAAGGACATTATTTACTGCTCCTCTTCGTTATCTGGTCTGTCTGTTTTCAAGCAGAGGATTCACTTGGGGCTTTGAAAACTTCATATTTAGGGACCTAGTGTCAGTCTAAGTGTTGTTACAATAGAAGCAACACAGTGCCTTTCTGGATGATTATATTTCACTTAATTTTGGGGGATTGGGTAATATATTTCTGTTTGATTTCTGAACTGCTTTACAAAATTTTCTTTACATATGCCCACAATTTTCTATTTCATCCATTTAGAGGGATTTTGTTCTCTTTCAAGGCTCATAAACATAACACAACACCCTGGAGAAGTCTTTGTGTATTTTTTTAATGTTTTACCTTCTACAGATATAAGCCAACTTGCTTGTCTTTTGATTGAAGCAGAGACTAATTAAGTTACTTATATAATTATTATTCTAAAGACTCTCCTTGTATGCTTCATCTGTCTTTATGTTGCTGAAAAAGACATTTTCTTGTCTACATTTTTGCTGCCTGAGCAAATATAAATGTGCTCCTTAGGTCAGCTACCACTGAATACAATTTTTCTAAGTTAATGAGTGTAGGGAAGGGAAAAAAAAAAAGGATGAAAAAAAAATCGTACTTACATGTAAAACATATTTCCTAGCCCACTCAATAAGCCATGTTGATTTCTCAGGGTCTCTCTCATTAACCTGAAAAAATCATTAAGATCCATATAGAGATTGTAGAGGTAGCACATTTGTGTTTTCTACCACTGCAAACTGTCCTGGACAGAAATATTAATACCCATTCAAAGTCAAGGGCTGGATTCTGCGGGGTTTACTGATATTCCATATAAAACCGAGATATTTTCACCACCTGTAGATACCGCTAAGCCATCTAGTCTAAACTAATCATACAAAATAACCTCTCTAGACTCTGAACCAGGGGGAATGATGAATAATGATGCTTACCTGTGCAGCTCGGTTAAGGAGAACAAACCAAATAAACCAGTAGAGATGGACAGACTTAAGGAAAATGAATCAGCTTTTCTCCTTGAGTTAAACACCATTTGTGGTGCTCAGTGCTATCTCTTCCCTAGCTGTGAATATGGACCCAAAACCACCTGAAACAGCCACTGTGGCCCATCAGAGGCCTCTTCCAAGAGCTCCTGTGGGAGAAGGCTGCTGTGCAGGCTGTCAGAAGTGCCTGCTGCCCGCCCCTGAGCTGGAATTAGTGGTGGTCTCACACGCTTTAGGTGAGGTGCTCAGGCGCCGAAGAAGCTGTCACAAGAGGTAGGCAGACTGTACAACACCAGGAAGAGCCAAAATGTGGATAGAAAGGAGATCAACAACGTCTTTGCAGAAACCATGAACAGTCAGGAGTCCATGCCAATATTTAATGCAAAAAAGACTAAATATTGGAACAGGGCTCCAGAGAGGCCTTGAGATCTCCACCCTTGAAAATATTAAGAATTTGTTTGATCAAGGCCTTGATCAACCCGTTTTATTCAGACCTGCTTTGGCCATGTGATTGGACTGGATGACTTATTTTGACCCTTTCAAATATTCAGGTTTTCATGAACCCTGTCCCTTTCCTAGCATTTTCATTATGGAAGCAAAAGGGAGCCACTCACAGACTAAAGTAATATTTGTAGACTGTACCAATCAGGCAGTGCTGGTTTTGGCTGTGGTAGAGTTAATTTTCTTCATGGTGGATGGCGTGGAGCTTTGTTTGTCGTTTGTGCAATAAAGAGGATTGATGATTCAAGTATGTTCCTGTTATGGCTGAGCAGGGCTCACAAATGAACCAAGGTGTTTTCTGCTCCTCACACAGACCCACCAGCAAGAAGACCAGGGGTGGACAAGAGCTGGGAGGGGACACAGCCAGCTCAGCTGACCCCAACTGACCAAAGCGGTTTTCCAGACTACATGGCATCACACTCAGCAATAAAATTATGGAAAAGGCTGCGTGGAGGCAATGCTCCTCAGAGACTGTTTGGGCATTGGTTGGTTGTTGATAAGCAGTTGTTTGCATTTTCATCACTGTCTTTCTTGGGTTTTATTTAAGTTTCTTTGTGATTTTCTTTTTTTATTGTATAATAACCAACAGTAATAATAAATAATAATATTTATAGTCATTATTAATTTTTTCTTATCTCAACCCACAAGTTTTCTCACTATTACCCTTCCAATTCACTTTCCTCATCCCACCGGGGTGGGAGAATGAGCAAGCAGCTGTGTGGTGCTTAGTTGACAGCTGAGGTTAAACCATGACACAGGCTCAGGTTGAGGCTCCGTTTGATGCCTTTTTCTTTTTTTTTTTTTTTTCAATTTGTGCTTGTTTTCTCACTCCAAGATATTTTAGAACCAAAATTTCTCTGCATGTGTCTTTGCAGATAGCAAAGAAATCTCATTCCTGAATACCCCTGGAAAGTAGATCTGATCTTTTATGGATGTGCATTCATGCTTGAAGGCTTTTCAAGAGATTGAACACAAACTGGCATGATGAGAACCCACTATTCTCCTGTCAGACTCCTGATAAAGGGAAAATTAAATCCCTAACTGTCCTAGTTTCATCTGGGATACAGTTAATTTTCTTCGTAGTAGCTGGTAGAGTGCTAAGGGTTGTCCCTGTGCAGTATCAGCCCCCCACCTAAATTCTGCTGCAATTGGTGTGAATTGTACTGGGAGTGGATGTAGCAAAGCTTGAAGTGATCAAACAGAATGGTGATGAGAGCTATGGAGGTCCTCAGGGACAGCATGTAAAGAACTGTGGATCATCCCACACGATGCATGAAAAATATTTAATTAGTAATGGGCACTCTTAAGAGGGAGGGCAGAATTCCTACAGTCATAACTTAATGAGTTCTACCATGATTCTGCTGAACCCTTCAAGAGACATCAGAAACACAACTGTAAAAGTCTGTGACTGTGAAAAGACTGAGTTTAGCTACCTCTTATCGCAGTCAGATATTATCTTCGGAGTTTCTTTATCATGCTTCATTGGGAAATATTCACATCATACAGAGAAAAGCATACAGAACATCAGTCGATACCTTGATATTGTTGTTCTTTTACACAATTTTAAATTATTAATTTAAGAAATTCAAAATTCTGGTTGCTTTCTGTAACCCCTTTTCCTAACCACTTGATTCTATCCAACTGCAAAAAGAGGTTGTAACTATTAGCATTCACAATTAAACCATATAACAGAGACGATTTTCATGAATTAGGGACTAAAACAGTATTTGATTTTAGAGCAGCTAGCAAGAGAAGATGATAACAGCCACAACTAAGAAAAGGCTGTTGACAAATTATTAACATATGATGCACTGTGAAAATTCACACTGCAGCTTTCTTAGTTACAAGAATATCTTTTTCTCTGTAAGATATTCACTTAATTCAAAGAGCAAAAATACCCTCTGACTCATGAATGTGTCTGCAGAAAAGGGCACATGTGAGAACACTCACAGAAAGTAAAACATTACTTTAAAAAATCAAAAAGTTTGAGGAGGTAACTGTCACACTGTATAAACATTGTGTGTCTTGGACAGACACATTTTGAAATGGTTAAAGAAAAAAATAACTACTTGAACTTGTGTGAATACTAAAGAAAAAGTTTCATAAAACTTAATTAGAAAATACTGCTTAGAATCCCTACCTTATGAAATATATCCAGCCTTTTCACAACTGAGTGCATGTGGAATTCTTTGTAACAGATTTAATCTCTCTCTCCCGATGTTTTCACAGGGCCTAAGTGTAACTATTTCAAGTGCCATTGTCTGCATTTGAAAAGTAACTCTGATGGTTTCAGTTTAAATCATATTAACTGCTTAGATTTTGGCTTCTCAATGTGCATCACATTTTTTGATTAAAAGAAGTCAAGCCATCAAAATAAAAATGATAAAGGATCAGAAATTACTGTGCTTCATTTTAGGTAATATTTCCAAAGCAATAATAAAACACTTTACCAATCAACCAGTTAATGACCAATGTGAGTTGTTATAAGGCATTGGGTAAAGCTGACAGAGCCTAATTTATCTAGCTGGCCATTAACTCATCAATAAAAGGGTTACTAGTCAGGAGTGTAAAAATTGTTCGTATAAATCTCACTTATGTTATTATTAAAATACTAAATTAGTTTTCTAAAATAATTCACTTTATCACAGTATAATACCAGTACTTTATCACCAGCACTTTATTTCAGCCTCTATTGGCCCAATAAACAAAAAAAAAGTGACCTGATTGCAACCCTAAATGGGGAAGATAATTTTATAATGGTCTGGGTTTACCATACGCTCTACATAGCTTTTAGTCTGAAGAAGTTCCGTACACAGACGTTAATTTACTAGGATTCAGAAGTCAGAAACGGAATACTTGTTACTCTGTATAGCAGACAATTTTCCTAGTAGAAATATTTTTGTTACACAAGTATCTCAAAAATCAGTGTTAGAGGTCCATTTAAGGATACAAAAGTTTAGCCCTCCACCATTTTTAGGGAATATCCTACCTACATTTAGCTGCAACAGCTATTTTCACTTGGCAAGCAGGGCTTTTGACATCATGACCCAAAATCATGCAACTTGGAACAAGATTACATTTTTCATAGAACCATGACAATAACGTCATACAGAAGCAGCCTCACGTGTCCAATATGTTTCTTTGGTGGTTTTGGCACTGATCTGAAACTCAAAACTAGATATTTGGCTAAATATTACCCTAGTTCATACAAGAAATTGCTCAGGGAGCAGGAGCATTCAGTCAAAATCCAAGGATGTAAGATCAACGCAATGCAAGAGCCACTGTCTGTATTAGTCATGAAACTGCAACAATGGAAATACCATTCATCTGAAAATGAGTTCAGGCTACACCTTTGCAAAGTGATGATAAATAGGTATTACCATAAACCAATTCTAGCAAAGATCTTTTTTTTTCCCCTTTCTCCATGTCTTGTTGTAGAGGATATACACCTCTTCACTTAATATTCATTTTGTTCAGATGGGATTCTGAAATAAATGGAATGAATTTTCTATAATATTTATGTAATGAATGTGAATGAAGGCATGGGGAAGGGTGGGAGGAAGAAGGCAATTTTAAATGTATATCAAAACATAGCCGATGTATCCATTTGGAATGGACTTAATAAGCACTCAAACACTGCGACGACTTTAATTAAGAAACAAGTATTAAAAAAAAAAAAAATAGCTAATTTCCTAATTAAATCAACATGCCTTTGTAAATGGGTTACCACTAATTTCCTTGCCGGTGTCATTGTGTCTTTTAGGTGTAATGTATAATTTTTAATGCGCAATTAGTTGATTCTTCATGACCCACATGGTCTTGAATGGTTAATTCAGTAATGTTATAAAAGTCATGCACACTGTCTTTTGATGAAAGGTGGTGACAAATATGGTAAATTAGATCAGATTGTTTCAGAAGATACGAACAATTACAGACTAGAACAAATACACAAGAGTATCAGTGGACTTAGTGACAGATCTCAGACCTGCACTGCTAGAATAGAGCTGAAAATCTTTTCGGTCCTGTTTGATCCTCTGTAATATATTACCTAAATATTTCTTTATAGTTTTTCAAAATAATGCTTCAAGAAGATAATTAAAGTAATTCATTTTACAGAAAAAGTAAAAAAAAAAAAAAAAAAAAAGTGAAATAAAGAGTCTGATTGACCAATTAACTTGGTTAAAGCAGCCCAACTGAAAAAGAAATGGAAACCAAGTCTCTCAAGACACCTGCTTCATGCACCAGGCTGTATTTTTACTGAGGATTTCTCTTCCTTTCAACATACTTAAAAGAAAACTTGTCTAAATAGCAAATTATCTCTTAAAAGAAACGTTGTCCAAATAACCACCTTATCTAGACCCTTGTCAATGTTTAGTGGAACAAAGCTCAGGTGACTGATGGGCATGTCCTCCATAAATGAGGTGTGGTGATAATCTTCCAGGCTGGACACAGAACACAAGGCTGAGCACCACACGTTTGTTCAGACCAGAACAAGCTGGAACTATTCACAAACAATAGCCTGTCCTGACTTTTTGAGCTGTTGTATAATTTGTCCCAAGACAATCCCTTTCTTTTGGTAGCATCACAATAGCACAGCACTGAAAATTTGTCATTTCTTTTCCTTGTGCTTCACAGAAGTTTTATCAAATCCAGAGGTATTTTTTTTTAACTGATAAAATAAATTACTCCAGCAGACATGTACTGAAAAATCTAGATTGCTCGTAGAACTTTGATTAGCTCTAAACAAGGTGAGTATCACTACAGAGTACTGTTGGTGTTTCTATATTAGACTGATACCAACAGAAAGCACTGTAAAAATCTTTGCTGCCAAAAGATTTTAGGAAGACTTTTAACAAATACAAGTGCTCTGACTTTATTTTTTTTTCTTTTTCTTTTCCTTCTTTTCTTTTCTTTTCTTTTTTTTTTTTTTTTGGTTTAAAAAGCATCTCTTCCTTACCCTTATGCTATGTTGAGGTAGAAGTCTTCTCCTTAGCACTCATCACCTAAGAGAGGCTTCATTGAGCATCCTGCCTCATTGGCTTTTTTTCCTCATCCCTTTCTGAAACCTATTGACTGTTTCTTAATTTTTCTCTCCATAAGTTATTGCCTTTATGACTGAATGCCTTAATTTATTCCCCATATAAAGTCTGCACACTACTGCTCCCTGTGATTTATTGCATATGTGGTGTTCTGTTGTTTAACTCCATAAAGCTACTCTGGAATAAAATTCTGTGAAAGTAGACATACTCCCACATGACTAATGAATTCAGCATGCCCTGTTGGCTCCTCATCATCTTGAAAACACACACACACCTGTTTTCAGGCACAGTCAGAAATAAAGTCTTTAAAATATTTCCGTTTAAGTTTGTGCCACTGTTGTATTTCTACTGAAATTTCTGCTTATTCCGAAAACCAGCTAACACAGCCCAAAAAATTACTAAACTTTTCCAAACTACTACAATGCAAATAAGAACTGGGAAACTTAATTCTAATATTTTGATGTGGAATTTGCTCTTCCAGAAAATGCACAAACCTGTTGATCTTCCACTTTAGAAAGTATACAGTAAATACAAAAAAAAACCCTGAAATATTTAGGAATAAAAGAGCTTGATTGGGGAGGATTCATAAATTTTAAGTGATTTCTTTGGTCTATATATTTAGATTCTGCAGAGCTGAAAGATTTTTCGCTCTCCTTGCCTTGAAACTGACGAAAAGCAAAGTTGTTCATTAACTTATAAAACAGGCCCTGAATAAACCTTTAATATTATCTTAATTGTTAGTCATTCCTTCTTCTCCCCTGCACACACACTTCCTCAATTTACACAACTAAAAATAACAAGCACACACTGGTGGTTTATTTTCTGCATCTTCTAATGCACACCTGTTTGTACCTCATCAGCTGTCACTTAGCAAAAATATAATTATGATGCTCCAATTTATATGACGAAAATGTTCACTACTTCATTTGAAAAGAAGGGAGCTGAGGGAAAGGAAATGCAATATTTGCACATCAGAGATCCACAACTTTCTGAAAAGCTAAAAACACATGAAGACACAAACTGCACAAATTAAGACAGCATTCGGTAATACTTACGTCTATGTACGGTTTTTCTAAGCCAAATCTGCATGTATATTTAGGAGTCCCAAAAATCCAGTCAATCATCTAGTGTTTATGAAAACATCTATAAAGGTTAGGTAGCCAACTCTCAAAAAAATCAATGGGGTTTTGCTGCTGGCTTCAGTCACACCATCCACATGCAGTCTAAACTGCATTTTCACGTAGTTCAATAAACTGCACTTTTGCCTGTAGGGGTTTTGAAACAGCTTGAAGACTTTTACCAGGAAAATAAGCCGTCTACAATCCTATTACCTGTGTGTGGCTACTTGCTTAAATGCTCAACCAAGAAATTTAGTCAGATTATTTTTAGTGGGTGGAATCGTGTTTGTAAGGAAATTTAAATTCCAAAGATATAGCATGTTATCCACATTCGCTGGAATGCCCTTGGATAGTAACTGCAACACAAACTTGACCCTTTTGCATGAGAGAATCCTTGGAAAAGTTATATTCTCACCCCAAAGCAACCTTGTTAGATCTTCATTATTTTAATATCAGGTAAAATGTGTCAATACGGTGCCAGTTGAACTTGCCTTTGATCTCCTTGCTTGTTGTCATACCCTAGAACTTGATTATCCTATTGATGTATGACTGAGCTGGAGACTCAGGAGGAGATAATGTGTCACACACTCATCTACATTTACAGTTTAACATCCAGTGGAGATACTTTCCATCTTTGGGATCCCACTTGTGCTGTAGAGGTTTTCCAGCACTGTCTGGGAGTATGTGCACAAGTACAGGATTATAGAAACCATTACAGGCCATTCCTTCGCAACAGATTTCTCAAAATTCGACCAAGTCTGTGGATCTAACTATGTTTATCTTGCTGCCTTTGGGGTTTATTTTTGGTTATTTTGATTTTCTTTTAACTATTACAAATCAGAATGTGTATCTTTTGCAAGGGCTTTCTCTGGAGTTTTAGAAATTCATTCAGCACTCTGAGTATCACAAAACCTTTTATTTCATTCTCGGTCAATTTTGATTGTCATGATCAACAGAAGAGGATATTGGAATTCAGGACAGGTATCTTAGATGCACCACTTGAACGATCTCAAACACAGCCGTGTCTGCTAACGTGTAGGGGGCGAGGAGTTAGAGCAGGTCTCTGGCAGCATGCCAGCTCTGCCAGGCAAATGTTTATAGCAGGTTATCAAAGGTGTGGGGTCCAGGGCTGCTTCGGTTTTAAGAAAATGAAGGTTACGCTTCTGGAGACGGAGAATGATCTTCAGCAGCACACAGAAATTATGTGCCTGTGAAAGACCCGGGGGAGACGTTTGATTTGGAACACAAAATGGAGTTATTATTTTCTATCTTTCTGCTAGCATATTCGCAGGAGTACCTGACAAATACTTTGGCCCCTGGCATCTCTTTGACTTCTCCAGATCATCAGACAAAGGAGTAGCTTAAGAACGACTGTTTATAGTACAGACGTGTTCTGAGGCAGGTTACGGGCCTGTCGTGGGATTTCTTTCCCCAGTCTGGTGCAACAGAGCTTCAGAGCAACAAGAATTTTGACCAACTTGTGCTTACTGGCAGGATTATAGTATGATTGGTCAGATGATTTTATTTAATTTTTTCAATGGAGCAGGGAAAAAGAAACCTGTTCTTAGAATATAACATGGCAGTAATAATCAGGACATTGGATTTGAAATCATGGTTTGTAGAAGAAACTGATGAGTTTACAGGCCTTCATTATCAGGGTTGTTCTCTACTTTCTGTGTAGGATGAGCAGAACCCCAGTATGCAAAGATTTCTATTTTCATTGTCCACTTCAGACACCTATGCAAGATGCCAGTCCAGCAATCTTTATCACAATTTTTTTTTCTTTGCTATGACAAAGAGCTCCGTTTATGACATCACAGATACCCAATTTCACTCTGCTTCTCTACACAAGACCATTCGAAGTGGTTTTTGCAATAAAGGCTTCATGCTGTAAAAATCACACAAATCTGTAACTAAAATATTTCGTAATGCAATAAACCTCTACACTACCAATTTGTTCTTAAGCAATGAGAAGATCATCTCACCCACTACTCTGAAGGTGAAAGCGCCAATCAGAAAATGAAATTTTTGAGAAAACCATGTAAAAGGGCGTGTTGCATACCAGGTGTGGAGGAAATGCACAGTTGGTTCTGGTCACCAACCAAACAGACATGATCCCAAGGACTGTCCTGTGTCACTGCACATCCCTTTCCTCAGTGAGCTGCCCTTCCAGCTAACAGACTTACCAAGAGTTCCCAATCCAGCGGCCCAGAGGAATAACTTCACATTTTCTTTTTCTTTTGCTTAACCAATCAGCTCCAACTATGAAACAAGTACCAGTACATGCGTACAAAACCACCTGTGGCTATTTTAATGGGAGGAGTGGTAGAGTAGATGGAAAGGGACTGTCACTTTGTGCTGGAGTGAAGAGTACATGAAAATGCACCCATCTGTGTAGCTTCTGGTCAGGAGTAGTTATGTTGTATATAAAATACATTTAATTTATAAAGGTGTTCAGATTCTCGGTACTCACTGGTTGCAGTAGAAAATAGAACACTGCTAAGAACCTGGCTTGTAATATTTTACTCTCAACCTGAACCATTAGACACCCTAGTGGATGCCTATATCTCTGTCACAATTAGCTGCAAAACTTTAGGCAGTCTATTAAAAAACAGTGGGTTCTGTAAGTGGTCTTTTTAATTAATATAGCATCTCGAAAAAAACAAGGAAACTGAAATCAATATATATATTCCCTGGGTAGTGATGGAATATAACACTATCTTGCCCTATTAATCTCCTGTTGTTTTTAATGAGACCTGCTGATATCCAATAAATGTATAGTGTAACGTAAAAATATTACTACAAGTTCAAATGAAGAAAAGATACATTAACACTGTAAATAGCTACATACACAGTGAACTTGGAGCCAACAACAGGAAAATAATAAAAAAAAAAAACCACAAATCTGTCATCAGTCCTAGCTGGAAGGTGATATATGTTATCCTCACTTCTAGTTGTATAGAATTAAAACTGTATGGGGTTTCCATGGCAAGGTTTTGGTACAGGCAGGACTACAGGGGCGGCTACTGTGAGATCCTGCTAGAAGCTTCCCCCATATCTAACAGAGCCAGGGCTACCCAGCTCCGAGACGGATGCGCTGCTGGCCAAGGCTGAGCCCACCTGCGAGGATGGTGGAGTCCTTGCTTAGCCAAGGACAGAGTCCTAACAAGCATTTCTGTGATCCTGGTGCAGCCTGAGGAGAGACAGGGAATGCTCCAAGACAAGTCAGTCCTGCCCATGATGGTAACTGGTGCTACAAGCCAGCCCTGAAGGCAAGGGTGACCCAGATTCTTGCTAATAGATCCCTTGAGACAAATTAGAGTGAAAAGGCACTGAATGATTGAGGCTTGTGAAAATATATATCTATAGGGGTTTTTTTAAGAATTTTGTTGCAATGGAAAACAGGTGTGTGGCTGTTTAGGTTATTATTATCTGTAGTATGTAAATATGACAATGTGAAAACATAAAAGTACCACCTAAGAATGGGATATAAGGGAAAAGAATGGAAGAAGGAGAAAGAAAGAGTAAGAGTAGAAATATACACAATCACCGTGCATGGATTTATCACAAGACTTGATTTTCACCTTTGGACAAAGCGACGATCAAAGGTCTTGATCCATATTGGATTGGGAAAGCCACAAAACACAAAGTCCAGTGGGTTAGGATATGTTCAGGTTCAGCTGGGAATGCCCAACCACCTCCCCTTTTTGGGGAGTTTTATACAGTCCACTGATCATGAGCAGTCTTCTTCTGGAAGTCTTGGAAATTAATCTGGGACTGTTTGTGCGGTTTTTGATGGTTCCAGCCAAGATCAACTCACCACCAGAATACAGATCAAAAATAACTAGAGTCCACATTATTTAACCTATATTTTTGCATTACTCTAGAGCTTTTACGTTCTGTTTAACATTTTAGATATTACTTATGAAGTTTTATTAGAATTATTTATTAGGAGATGAAATGCATAAATTTGGGACAGCGGACAGTAACTCAAAAGTACCCTCTCTTGGAACAGCGCCATGTTCATGGAATTAGAGACAGGCATCTCCCAAGGTTTTGTTCCCGTCCCAGATTTTTGTATATCTTCCAGAATAGTTTAAGAGGCATGGGAATCACCATGTATCATGTGCATTTTTCTTTGGATTTTATTCCTAACGAAGTCAAAAAGTTAACATACATATCCTATGTTCCTGCCCAATTTCCTTGTTCATTTGACTATCAAAGTGTTGTAATCTGCTGCAATTTCCTTTCTCACTCCTTCCCCTCTGTTTTCTGCAGTTTGGCACGCAGCTGATTTCTCAGTTCTGAAACATGATGGGCTGAAGCAATTTAGGTGCAATACATATGCATTTTTTTCTTAGTTGTGACTGCATTGAATGCTGTGGGAAGATCCCTGATAAATGAATGAGAATAAGAAAGAAAGTGTCTTTGTTAAGTCAGGCATAACTGTGAAATCCCTTGAGCTATTAGAGTGCATCTGTTTTTATTCAAATAGTACAAAATTAATGGAGAGCCTTACAAAATTTACATTAAATGTCACAGGTTTAAACCTATATAGGTAAGTAAAATAGAAGCTCAGAGCTGAAGTAATGAAGTCACTGTTGGTTCTTGGTTTTGACACAAAATGGATTTATCATCACATTTTCGACATGGCTATAAACTGAAGTTATACCTCCTTGTTCTTGAATGGGTTCCTTTAAAGTATTTGGCAGTCTGTGTTCTCTTCACAGAAATGAAGGGCAAAGGCAAAAATACAGGAATATGTGGGGTGAAAACATGAATTCTGCTAGATCGAACTTAATGCAAAATGAACAGGCAAGGGCATGCAGGGTTAGGCCAAAACAGCCTTCCTTTAAGTGGCTCACAGGGAAAGCTTTGTTAACCAGTGAACAAGGCAATTCCGGAGCAATCATTTCTCTGGCATGGCCCTCTCAGCACCTGACAGTCGCTGGTACAGAAACTTCCCACTACACCCAAAATCTGACAGGCTGGAAGGGCCTCCAGACGTCACCCGGTCCAGCGCAGAGTGGTTTCTGTCACAAAGGTCTGCTCAGGACTTTTTTTGGTCAAGTTTCTGACTTCTGCAAGTCCACAGCATCTCTGAGTCCCTGCTGGAACACACATCCACATGGCAATATTGGTTTTTATTTATATCTACTTGAAATAGTCCCTTTTTTTTTTCTTCCCTGGAAAGAGTTTAGGTACTTATTCTCTGCATTCTTCCATTACATAGCAAGTTAAATATGCCTAACTTCCTAAAACACTAGTCTGTTTTTGCTTTTGTTTTTTAAATGTAAACAGTTATCAGCAAAACTCAGATATGTATTTCTCAGGAAGGCAGAGCCTGTATTTTTAATTAATCCTAAATTTGATGTAAATCAAGAAGGCTTAATCTCATTTACTTTTAAATCTCTTAGACTTTTAAAAGTCTTAATATCTATTACTTTTAAATCAAATAAAATTGAGGCTGTAGCTTCAATTGGTTGAAGACAGGCAATATCTAATTATTTTTGGAAGATATATTTAGGTCAGTTTTTAAAAGATTGAAATAAACCAGCCTATGCTTATGTAAAGCTGTTTGGCCTTAATATCTAAAACATAATCCAGCAAGTCATTAACTTCTTCACAACTCTTGGAACCACAAAACTCACAACTCAGGCTGAAAGATCTGACACCAAAAGCATTTAAAGTTATAGGCTGATGAATACAAAGAGTAATGGCTATGGTTATTCAACAGACCTTTCACAAGTGAGTGATCTGTATTTACATTGAGACTCAGATGATTTACAAATGCCAAGGTGCCACATTTTAATTTAATGATATACACGTGTCAGGAGATTTTTATTCAATATATCATATCTACAAGTCTTTGTACTGTATTTTATATGAAATAATAAATGGGTAACAAATTAGACCAGAGTCACGAAGGAATCAATGGCCAATATCATGAAAATAATGCTGTATTTCAGTTATTATTGCTGTTAAAGTCCTTCTTTGTATGCTGGAAGGAGTCTGCTTGAAAGATGAAGGGAATTTTGAGGCATTCATCACAATGCTCAGTTATTTCCATTCTCCACTTTCATGGATCAAAACGTTAAGAAATTACAAAAACACTTTCAGTTAAAAAATTAGATCCTAAAATGCATTGAAACATATGCTTTCTTCAAGAGGCCTCTGGCAGTTTTTCGAACGTAGCTTCCCTCATTTTCTCCCGTATAAAATCCAATCTATGGAATCTGCTTGGTTACTTAAAAAAAGGAAAAAAAAAAAAGATGTTTAAATGTATATTGGGTCAGGGGAAAAAAAAAGGTTTTTATTTTTGTTTTCCCACAACAAAATATTAACTTTTCAATAATGCATGAAGCATTAATCTACCTACAAGAGATGAGGCGTAACATGACTAATGGACCAAAATTGTCAGCTAACTGACCAGTATTTCTCAACTTATATTAATATTCAAATACCTCTCAGAGACATATTTTTGGTTCTAAAATTTAATCTACCAAGGAGAAAGTGGTTACAACAAAAAAACCCCAACTAACCAAAAAAAGCCCACAAAAAAACCCACAAAACAAAAAACTAGAATGCCAAAAAGCAAACCACCAGTGAAGGATTCAGATCTTTAAACATAATGGCATCTAGAAAAGTAATTCTTAAATGTCCACAAAAACCACCCATCCTTAGATGAATCCCGTCCGACATTGCTTCAAAGCTCTGAATTAACAACTTTTAAAAATCTTTCAAATGTATGCAGTGATTTAAATGTAGGGTTCCTAATTAGTAGATGAAGAGAGGACTAAAAATATCTGGAATTCATTTAATGAATGACAGCTCATAAATGATTTTCTACCAGAAAGAAGGCTTAGCATCGCTCAAGAAGAGTTCATGACTCTTGTTGCTAAGGGTGAAATTAGAAATGTGAAACTAGTCTAAGAAACCCTTGTACATGATCTGAAAGAGAACAAAATGTAGCAACCCTTCTTCTAAAGAGCCTGGTATTAAAAGACATTTATTAACTGTTTTTAGAACAGAAGAGGTTAAGGCCTTTAAATAATTTTCCAATAAGTTAAAGTTTTGTCTTTCCCTTGTAGAGTTCATTTACTCAACTTGTAAGCTTTTCCTTGTGCATCACTAATATAAATAACGTACATTCCTGATGTCTGTTGGATGTAGAAGAAAGATCCATTTTATTTTGAACAGAAAAAGGTCACATGAAAATTCAAAACATAGAGAGTCCTAATGGACAAGACTGACAGAACTCCTATTCTTCTCTGTGATTACATAATTTTGTTTCAAAGGGCGGCAGAAGAGCTTCCTTTACTTTTTTCTTTTCTCCAAGCTGAACATGTTTGATAGAAAACCTACAATTAATACTATAGAAAAATGATTTGTAATTAATTGCATCAAAGCGGTATGAGCTATATGAGCATTAACTTTGAGTGATATGCAAGCATTACTCTGCTGCTGCTATCAGCTCAGTGATTTTATGATTCCTGTCAGCAATGGATGATAAAACAAAGAAGATAAAGAGAACCAGGCATATTTCTCCTTTGTTACAGCAGAGAAAGGGCTAGTTTAAAGAGAAAGGCAATTTAGTGGGTTTGAAAGACATGCTGAACCTAATTACAAAGTTCTAATCAATGCTTATCCTTTTAAATTTTTTTTTAATAATTTCAGAAGCTTAATTCTCTCTGAGTACCTTCCAGCAATTCTTTGGGAGACTAATAATTTTTTTAAAAAAGCCAAACCCCCCCAAACCACTTAAAAATCCCAACAAACCAACAAAAAGCCCCTGTGCTGTGTTGATTCATTATTATTAAACCCCTATCATAGAAAATCTGCTATCACACAGAGCAGCTAAAAGACAGGAATAGGAATTAACCAGTTGTAGAATCCTATTCCTCCTTAAGCTGATCCCTGTACCACCCACCAGAAGTGCTGCTTGATCACCTAAAGACATAAAATGAGAAATACAGAAGCATAAATGCTGGTCAAGCTTTCTTTCAAGGAAGAAGAAACAAGAGAAAATATTGACTTGACTTTCAATCCTCCTATTAGGCATCAGCATAAAATGAGCTGCAGCTGCCAACACCAAGGAGGTGTTTTGCAGCAGCTATAAGCAGGAGCACCAGAGTGAAGGCTGTAGGAATGTCAAGGCTTGAGCTAAAGCAATGCTAATCTGGAGTCCTAATTCAGAATTTTGGTAAGAAAAATAGGTAAGGCTATTGAAAAACCTTTGCAAATAACAACAATGCAGCTTAATTTAAGGATCTGGTTACTTCATTCAATGAATGCAGGGTGTTTGTGGGGTTAGTACCTTTAGATAATGCCTCTGGCCTTTCAAATGGTGTTTGCTGTATTCAGAGTTCTGAGTAAGGCTATTGTTAACAATTGGAATCACGTAGGGACTTTACTAAGGCATCTTGTGCTGGGTTGACCCTGGCTGGATGCCAGGTGCCCACCAACGCTGCTCTGTGACTCCCTTCCTCAGCTGGATGGGGAGAGAATATATAGAATGAAAGATCAAGATTGGGTTGAGATAAGGGTGGGGAGGCTCATTCACTAATCACTGTCACAGGCAAAACAGACTCAAACCAGGGAAATTTATTTAGTCAAATATAACCAAATCAGAGTAGGGCAATAATAAATAAAGCCAAATCTTAGAACACCTTCTGCCCTGCCCTCCCTTCTTCATGGGCTCAAATTCACTGTTGACTTTTGTCCCTCCTTACCACCAGAGGCACAGTGGGATGGGGAATGGGGCTAAGCTCAATTAATCACGTTGTCTCTGCTGTTTCCTCCTCATCACACTCTTCCCCTGCTCCAGCGTGGGTCCCTCCCACAGGGCTCAGTCCTTCAGGAACAGTCTGCTGCAGTGTGGGCCCTCCATGTTTTGCAATACAAAAAAATCCTGTTGCTATAGGATTTCAGTGCAGGTATTTTCACAAAGCCTGACAGAAGGATCGTTCCTGTTTAATTACTGAAATATATACGTGTATAATGAAAAATATTTCTGTACTTAACAATTTTATCTCAGATTGGATTGGAGGAATCAAAATATTTGGGCTAGAATAGAGTAATTTGTATACATAATTACAGCTATATAAGAGGAAAAAACTTTTCCATTCAACCAAAACATAAATCCTACACCACAGCTTCGAATTCATAGATTTCCTCTCTTCAGTTCCTATATTGGGGACCATATTGTTTTTCAGTCTTAACTTCATCATATTATTTCTCTATCTATAATTTGCCTTATCTATGTTACATTTTTTTTTCTTTTTCATTCTCACCGATGCCGTCAATTATTCCAAATTTAGTATAATTTAAAAGTTTTTGTTGAAGTATTTACAATCCTTGTACTCATCCCCAGTCTGATGATGATTCTTTAATTGTTAGGTTTCTTTGTAACTCCAGCTGTCATGGTCATTGTGCTCATGTGTTAGTATTACGGACACTAGTTAGTTTTTTAATTAATTTTGACCAAAAGGATTTTTGCTCTAAATCAATGGCATAGTTATTTTTGTGCAATGTTGATCCATGGCTCAAGGGAGAACTTCCCAATGAAAAAGTATTACTGTCTTTGCACAAAAGACTGCTAAGTCCTGATCCAGCACAGCCGTACATCCCTGATCAGGAAAGACAGGAGCAGAAGATCAGGGCAGTGAAAAGTCTGTCTTGTCAGGGTAGGCTAAAATAATGTGACTTTTTTTGATAACAGAATAGAAACCAAGTATGGATAGCCAGGTTAAAGCTTGGTTGTGAGCTCAGCTCTATAATTTAAGGCCAGCATAGAAGAACAAAACTCAGTAGTAACAATGAATAAACATTTAAAGACTTTTTTTAATTACTTCAGAAACCAAAAAGTGAAATGCACCGACTTATCAGTTTAAGTTAGACTTCACCCCAGAGGGCCCTTCCAGTCAAAGCCCTGCATTTCTACATACTCAGGTTTAGCCCAATCTCAAATTATTTTTAAAGCAGTTATTGAACTAAAACAAATATCGTTTTTCATGTTTTGGGAGACTATATTATTGGAATGGAAATGACTACGTTTTTCCTGTTCTCAATTATCTGTTGTTGGACACCATCAGTTTTAGGGGTAAGTGGATATTTAGCCTGACATATAGAACTGCTTTTGGTTTAATCCTTGTTTAATCTGAGGCTAATGAGAATAATGTTTGTAATTTTTAAAGTATGATCACAACAGGTGGCTAAGATGTACGTGGGGCATGTGGGGCAGCACTTTCTCACACAGCAGAACAATAAAGATGTTAATATTGTGTCCTCTTTGCACCTGGATGCTCTGATAACTAATGAAGAGTGTCCTTTTTTTGTTATACCTCACCATTTTCAGAAAAATGTAGAAATTTAATTTGCTTAGAGACCTCTGGTTTTTAAATTGGGCTGATTAGAGAATGCCCATTTTAAAAGCTTTTGGAAAGAGAAGTAGTTACACCTCTGTACCTGCAGTACTATAAAAAAATTATTTTGTCAGAATACTAGGTTAAAGAGGTTAATATTCTTCTCCAAAAATCTTATCTGAGGTTGAAGGGATATTACTCAACTAATACAATGAAAAGAACAAAGGAGACAAAGGCAGAAACTATCTGAAGAAACTAATTTTGATATGCAAATCTATCACAGACACATTTCGTAGTTTATAATCAGAAAATGTCGGGTTTGATGTGCTTAAACAAATGTCTGCATTTCTCAGAGTGTCTCTAAAGAAGCAGAAATTTATTGTATTCTTTTTCTGTTGGTCACATACAAAAATAACCCCAAATAGCTGTAACATAGGGCCCCCACAACTGAAGCTCCGTGCTGGTAAGTACAATAATTCATGAAATAGAGGTATCAAAAATTGGGTTTCTGGTTGCATTTTTAATCTGCTGCAAATGCAATATTTAATGCAAATACAATTTAAGGAAGTTGATTTACCCTTCTTCATTATTGCAATCATAATACAAAGGGAATACAATATTTCTATGAATAGCTATTTGTTCAGGTTAGCAAAAAAAAAGGTCGATAATTATTTGAACATGGTAATAAAATGAAAAATGAAAGTGTTTTGTAATGGATTATTACATTTTATGACCATACATTTATTTTACATAATTCAAACTGTTTCATCCCTACTGTGTGTAAGAAAAGGATCCATATATGTAGATATTAATTTTAAGATGGAGTGAGGTGCAGGCAGTCATCTTAACAAAACAACAAAGAAATATGTATTTTCCTGGTTTAAGAGGTTTGTAGCAAAGAAAAGTGGACAATTAAATGCAGATAATTCTTGGGGTGGGTTTTGGCTAAAAGAAAAAAGTTATTTACACAGCCTTGGATTCAAACTGATCCTGAATTTCAGTCTCACTGTGGATAATCATTAAAAATAAAGAAGGCTGAGTCAACATTAATGTAAACACATGCTATACCAGTAAAACTGATGAAACTGTAGCTTTACCAGAGGTTGCTTTTGCCCAGTTTACCAGGCAAAGAAGAATTGTCTCAAGGAAAGAAGACCAATGGCAGAAGATATTGGTTGTTTGACACAGCTTTGAGTCAAAATAGCCCATTGACAGCTTTCCGGAGATTTTTGAGCAACAAGTTCAACATCTCTCAGCCCATTCCCACCAAGCACAGGGACATCAATTTGTCCCTTCGTTGTGCACAAAGCTGGGGGGCTCCCACAGCAAATGAGGACTCATGGCAATAATGGAACTAAGATCCAACAATGGAACGAAAGCCCCTGGAGCAGGGACAGTGTCACAGAGCCACAGAATCCCAAGAGTCAGAAGGGTCATCAAGTCCAACTCCTAGCCCTGACCAGGACAGCACTAAGAATCCTGCCATGTGCCTGAGAGAGCTGTCCAAATGGTTCTTGCAGTCTTTCAGTCTTAGGCTGTGACTTCCCTGGGGTATAGGACCTTAGGATATGTAAATACAAACTCTGACCTCTCCAAAGGAGTGAGTGGGAGAAAATGGAATACCACTGTACCAGCTCTAACTAGTAAATAGTTGTTTGAATGGCATAAGGATTCAACTCAGGTATAGTCAGTGTTCTTGACCTCTTTAGCTTCTTCTTAGGCCTTCAGGAAAAAAAAAAAAAAACAAAACAAGAAACACTGGAAAGATCTAGAATTACACTATCACTTTTATTCTAAAAGTATAGAATCACATGTTTGTGATTCTACACTTTTAAAGTGATGTGTCACAAAGTATAGAATCACACATCATATTTGTCACATATTTATTAATTTTCACATTTTCAAGCAGCAGGTTAGATAAGTAAAACCAGGTAAAATTTAAAACCAGGCAAAATTATTCAAGGCCAGGTTGGATGGGATATTGAGCAAGCTGGTCTAATGGAAGGTGTTCTTGCCCATGACAAGGCATTGAAAGCAAATGGTTTTTAGGGTTCCTTCCAACCCAAACCATTCTAGATATTTATAATTTGGCATTTTTCTAAGCATTATAGAGTTACAGTATTTAATTTTTCCAGTGCTGTACTCATTCTTGTTGTATTTTATCATCTCAGTTAAAATAAAGCTCATGCATGTCATTCAGTAGGAAAAGAATCAGTCAGCATGCCCTGTGCTTTTGTTATGACAACATGGTTGTTGTAAATTAATGTTTATGCTATTCCTGGAGGGGTTTTGTTGTGTCCACTGGCAGACAGGAGGGTTCAGGAAACGGGGCTTTGCTTTCACCCTGTGACCTGTGCTGGAATTCTTAGGAGCCAGCTTTATGTTGTAAGAATAGCAATACCATCAGACACAATAAAATAAAGAATTGGACTCAACAGGTAAGACACTGCTGGCACGGTATTATCACATGCTTATCTAGAGTTTATTATCTAGACAGAATCTAGGGATCTCTACACATGAGACTCTAGAGGTTATTTTACTTAATAACTTAATCCCAGTTAAGAACTTATTTTTCTAGGATAAAAATACATGTATTAAAAAACTGAGTTAATTATTTCCTAGAATCACAAAGTATCTCAAGTTGGAAGGATCCTCAAGTGGGATTCCCTCTCGTTATGTTATCCCTACCTCCATTATTATTATAACCACCCCTTACAGAGAACCAACACGTTTCTTGGCATTTCTTGGAACAAGAAGTTATTTGCCTTTAATTTTTCCTAGACTTTTTCTTGTCATTCTTTTTCCACAAGTGTGAAAGAACAGCTGCTACCTGATAGAATTATTTTAATTGTTTGCATGCCATAAAAATGTTAAAAGCAATTTTAATTTTAACAGTAAATAGGTTTTATTGCCAAGTTATACTTTTGTTTATGGGTATAAGATGGCAACGGGTGGTTAAAAGAATATTTGATTCTGTACTATTATTTCTCCTGTATCCACTGTATAATCAATGAAGTGATACTATTTTGCCCTCAGGAACAGAAAAAAATGGAAATGCTAATGGAAGCAATTAAAATATATGAATAATACTGACACCTCTTTATTATCTTTCAGGTGCACTCAGAGTTACCCAACACATTAAGTGGTAATGATGCAGATACAGTTATTTTCCAGTTGACATGATTAGTTCTGTGTCCCAGACACATTTATCTTGTGCTTTGAAGCCCTTCACACTAAGTTATTGGATTTGGGAAATAAAGTAAATAGATATATGAAATGACCTCATCCCTAACGCTGAAAGACATGGGTAAGAATGGCATTTCCATGGTCTACAACACTACTCAAAGTTATATGAGTTATTCTTGATTCTCTGCTGTGTTTTGTAGACTAAGGAATTTCAGAGAAGGGTGGTGTAAAGAATAGGCATCTAGGGCTACAGACACAGAATTTTTTCACCTTGCTGTCTGACCTTTGTGTGAGGCAGTTTGTTCTATGTTTACATCCTCAAAATGTCCTTGTGCTTACAACATATTCACTGTACACTGAAGGAAGATAATCGTTCCTTAGTCTCGCCTGAGTCTTGTGATGCTGATGTCTTCATCTAAGCTTGTTTTTACAGCTCCTACTGCAGCTCCAGCTCTGCTATTTGTGTTCTCAAGAGGGACTGAATAGTAAGGTCTTTCTAGAAATTTAGATGCTGTCAGTGATGCCTGATGGTTTTTTAGGTCTTTTTCTTTTATACCTTTTTACATTTTAAACCCTTTTCCCCTTCCTTATACCCTTCACACATATTTCTTGTACCTTTCACACATATCCCTAGTACCCTAGCCCCACAAACCTATAATTCTTGTAGTCTGATATGTAGCTTAGTTTGGGGGTCCTACCAAGCAATAAGACAAAACATACCCAATGAGACATCAACAGCTCTACACCATCTCAGAGCTGTAGGCTCCAACCACAATGGGCCTCTTTCTCTGGAACATATTTTTGAAAACTAGACTGGAATTTCCTTGAGGGGGGCTGACTAGGGTAAGGGGACTGTTACTTGATCTATCACATTTCTTACTGGGGATTTTAGATTGATATGCTAATTTGTGAAGTCCATACAAATGTATGCTGAGGGTTGCTCGGGGGCTTAGCCTGTTCCTGCACCTGTGTGGACCTGCTCTCTGGGCTCGCAGCGCTCGGATGGTGGGGAGGGCCTGTCGCACTGCCGCTGACCACTCAACTGGCCCGGTGTGGCCAGGCAGGACGATGTCCAGTGCATGGTCACCCAAAGGCACCTAGGCTGCTGCTTGCTTCTGGCACCTCTGCCCCTGAAGCAGGCTGTCGCCTAGCAACCACTGCACTCGCAGAGGTGGAAATGCCCTGACACACAGGGTAGGCGCAACTGTAGCCGGTGTAAATGTAGCGGAGACGGGAACAAAGAGCGAGAGGAGACCTCCTGTGCTGGCAAATTCGAATGTCCTTTATTCCCCAGCCTCGCAGGGAGACGTGAAGTCAA
>VZRN01005753.1:333777-385944 GCA_013397935.1 Dasyornis broadbenti | reverse complement strand
AAATTAACATATTACACAAAAAAAAAAAAAAAAAAAAAAAAAAAAAAAGAAAAACAAAACAAAAACCCCATAGTTACTTAGTTACTGCGTAGTCAACATGTTTTTTCTTTAATTATTTTGAGTCCCTTCATGATGTTTAGCCAGTCCTTCAATAATGGCATGAGATGGAAATCTATCTGCACATGGAGTTCAGAGCCACCTGTCCAAACCAAAGTGTTTGATACCAGCAGGTAGCAGACATTAAACATGAAGTGAACTCCCTGTAGAGGTTACACACATTTCATAATGAAAGGCTTTGATGGAGCACATTTTCAAAGCAGTCTCTTTTTCATACAGTGAAGTGTAATGTGACTTGTCATGTTATATCCAGCAATCTAGGTGATTTGCGAATGCATTGTATTGTGGAAAGGCAACAAAAATGTTTCTCTTTTGTTTTTTGTTTTTTTTTTCTTTTAAATGTTTAAGGTGTGCAGCTCAGCTTTCCCTTATAAAGACTGATGTCTCAGAAAATCATTGCTAAGTTGTGATGTGATGATTGATGGCCAAGGCATATAATACAACAAGAATGAAACTGAAGTTTCATCATTCCTCTATCCTCATGAAAAAACACACTTCGAGAGTTTGCCATGATCGCTCACCCTTCATTTATTGTAATATTTATATTATAATGCTGAAGTGATTGCTATTAGAAATGCCTTTTTCATCAACAAAAGATCATCACAACCTTTTTGACCAGTCTATAAGAAAATGAGAGCACCAAGTTTAAGCAGAGATATCTATTTAATGGTGGAAAATTTCATGTAATAAACCCTAGAATCTGTTTCACTGTGAGGAATGGCTGGTGAGAAGGAGTTTGTGCAAGTGCATGTTAGTATGCTACTGATCATGCAGATGATTTTAAAAATCTCACTTCGCTGTGCTGAAACCTATCAGAAAGTTGAAAGAGGTGTTAAAACAGGTCACACTGTGCTCACATCTTTAGTCTCAGGCCAGAAAGTAAAGGAAGTACCAGTACACGGCAGGTTTGTTGTGAAGCCAGCTGGAGAGTAAGAGCACGGCGAATAGAGAGTAGTGAATAGAAGACTCACGCTGAAGGTACAGGTGTTGCACAGATAGTCGTTAACAGTCTTTTATAAAACAATTAATTTGCTAGGATCTTGCACAGAGCCTTGTTGACTTGTGGTATCCAATCTTTCCAAAGGTCAATCCCTGTCCAGACAGCTACAGCATCTTTATCTCGTTCAAGTGCGACACAAAGGAGTTTTTCCTAACATCACATTTGTTTAACCAGACATCAAAGTTCCATGTCCCAAATCTGCTATTTACAAGCACTTTAATTCTGGATTTTGTGGCTTGAGAAGAATCACAGAACTGCAGAATAGTTTGGGTTGGAAGGGACCCTAAATTTCACCCTGTTCCACCCCCTGCCATAGGCAGGGACACCTCCCACTATCCCAGCTTGCTCCAAGCCCCATCCAACCCGGCCTTGGACACTTCCAGGGACCGGGCAGCCACAGCTACTCTGGGCACCCTGTGCCAGGGCCTCACCACCCTCAAAGGGAAGAAACCGTCAGGAAGGTGGTACCTGTGACCTGTTGAAACCTCTTAGAAAGTGCATGAAGCAGCAACTTCCCTTTCTGATGTTCCCACACTGGTGTTCAAGGCCTGTAAACAGGGTTGGACCCAAATAGATCAGAACCCACAAGAAAATAGTTTCTGTTATCTCATCTACGGGGGGAAGAGCAGTTACTACTGTTCATATAAAAACAGTATTTAGATTTGATTTTTAGATAAACTTCAGGATTTTCAGATCAGCTCTGAATAAGATGTTTCTGTGCTAGATGTCTCACTCAAGAGGAGTTCTAAGATCTCCGAGCTCTGCAATTACCTGTTGGAGGACTGAAGAGGTCAAAGGACTTAAAAGAGATTAAGATTCCCTCCTTATAAAGAAAGACATTCACAAAAGAATAGTTTCGTACGTTATTTCAATTCTTGCTTACAGACAGCAAAGGACCTACTGCAAGAATTTTCACATTGAACTGAGTTCTGGGGAACGTAAGCCTAACGATCTTGAATGTTTTTATCTGATCAAAATGTAAATTCAAAGTAGACCCTCTACAAGCCTGGAAGTATTCTGAATACTTTGCTTGCTTTAGAAAAATTATAAGGAACTGAATTTATGCTTTTAAAGGCATTTGAGTGTTTTGATATGTTGTTATGTTCTTGGTTAAGTGTGGCTGTGAAAAAATTATAGTGTTACAGACAACTTCCTTTATCCTAGTTAGAAGTGGTAATATCTGATATTTCGGAACATTTTATGTTGCTAGAGTGAATCTTATTTTGGTTTGAATATGTTACGTTATTTAAAAAAAAATTTAGAATAATAAAATTTTATATAAAGTTAAATGACATAGATATATCAGTTATATAACCCAGGTTTGTTAACTCTTTAACAAGTATTTTAAACTCTAAACTGGGGTTAACTCTTTAACTCTAGTGTTTTTCTTCACTGCCTTACTCAATTTTTCAGAAATATTAACAACACGAGCTAACCAACTAATCTGTATAAACAATTATATTTACTTAAGTGTATTGGATTAAAATTCTATATAATCAGCTGGGATCAAAATGAAAGAGTTTCTCACTTTGTGAGACTTAGTTTAGGTGAGGTTTGAACTAGCACAGAGCTTTCAGTGGGGAATTATTTAAATCACTGGCTCCCATTTAAATCACTGGTTCTGCTGCTGAATTGTGTAAAATGCAGGAGGAGATGCAGGAGAGAAATCTGAATTCATGCTTACTTCTTCTGCCACTACAGCCTCATCATGAGGTTTTCTCTTGCCTCTCCAGTTTCTGGTTCCTCCTGGGCACTGGCAATTTCCAAAGTAAGGATTATCAAAAAGAGTCTTCAAAGTAACATTTTTCCTGGGATTACCAAATAGTCTATGGAAAAGAGAAAAAAATTTGAAACTATATCCATACTGTGAAATTCTGAATGCTTTATCTCGTTTGAAAAAAAATAACGTTTTGGGAAAACACAATTTTCCTTTACCTTTGAAGAACAAGCCTTCTCAGTGGTGTAGGAGCAACAACATACATGCCTGTTTTAAATTTGGAAACTTCTTTATGAAATGAGCTGTTTTGATCTGGTTTTGCATGAAGAAAATAACCCCAGATTCAGTTCTTCTCTGCTTGTGCCTGTTTGCTGGGGGAGCGTCCTGAAACTGCTCCAGAGTGGTGTGGGTACTTCTGAAACATCAGACACGCACTGCAGACCCCACAGAGGATTTCAGGTTCCCCTCTGGGAATAAGAGAACTGTGACTGTCTGTCTTTAGATGAAGTGTCAAAATTTACCCTGTTTTCTAACGGGTCTCTAGAGTTCCTGGTGTATCATGTAAGAAAGTCGGCTGGGGAGTAACCTGATTAGCTATCTTGTATATATATCCCTTGTAACAGGGATGTATGATAATAAAAGTGGGTGTATGACAACTAATTAGAAAATTCCCTTGCTGAAAAGCTTATCTCTTTATGTTCACCATATCCATTCTTCACTCAAAATTGTGTACCCTTTTTCTCTCCAAGATATGTGAAAAAAACGCAACACAAAATCACCCTCGCAACCTGTTACTTTGACAGTTGTAAAGTTTGAGAGAGAACTGATTTATCACCTACTGGCTTCTCGTTTCTGAGGCTGTGTGTGAAATCATTCACTGCATCTAAACAAACTGAGCTCTTGGCTGAGCAAGAGAATATGTGATCTGCGTAACTGCACCTCAGCGTGAAGTTTGGGATGTGCTGTGAAGTGCACCATTATCCAAAATAAACAGCTGGCTCCATTAGGAGTTAAGAAAGGGGACTGATAACAAGCCTGTTCTTCCCAGGATAATAAACATCTATTGACTTTGCAGGTAATAATTCAGAAAAGCTAAATGGATTCTTGCTATTCACTCCAGACTTGTTTAATGGTAACAACTGAAGATTAGTTTCTACTCCAAATTACTGCTAATTGAATCTTGCTCTCTGTGTTTGTTTCTAGCTTTATCTGACTCTTCAGGCTTATCTGCAGCTCTGTAAATGTTTTGTCTTAATTCCGAAACAGTCGCAATAAAATCCGTTGTGCTTCCCACATCCTTTTCCATTACTCATATGCACGCCATTCCTTATTCACTGATGCTTCATAGAAACTGACAAAAGGTGGAAATATCAGCATTTCTGTCACACAAACTTAACTGAGATAGATGAGGTTCTAATTTGAAGCCAAATGCCAGATGCAAGGGCACGCATTCCCAGCACTTAGTCCTGCTGCAAATACAGACTAAAATCTGTTATTTCAGTTCTCAGACGTGCAGAGCCAGTGCAAAAGTAGCAGCGTCCTGTCTCAAATAATGAACAGAAGAACTGCACTGCCCCACCAGTCTCAAATGACATGCGAGACAAACCAGACAGCTCTAGATAATAAGGGAGAGAGGGAAAAAAACATACATCCTTTGGGTCTTCTCGATAATCCATAGCAGTTCCAAACTGGCATAGAATTAAGTCAGTTAATGTCTTAACGTGACTACCAATGTTGACTATAACCAAAGAAATCACATAAACACAAAAGTGGTTGTAGTCTCTTTGTATACTTAAAAATTAGAATTTCAAAGCTCCCAAGTCACACTTTATGTTCCTCATCACAGAACTTGCCTGTGTATGCATTTGACTTCACATTTTGGTTGTTTTGCAGGCTACTCTGTTACATCAGTAACTGCCAGGATGGAACATGGTGCAGTAATTTTCTTCCATTTAAAGGAAACTTATCAAGCCTTACTAAAACAGGGTACAGAGAAATGATGTAATCCATTGCCCTAGAATTCATGTCATACTCACTGAAAGCTTTTGGCACTGTAGATGTGCAGGCTTTCATTATAGATTTAGGTCATGTTACTCACGCCTCCTGCTCATCTCCTCAGCTCATCTTTGTGCAGAATATGCTTAAGTGCATTACAATATTTCCCTGTGTAGAATTTGATTTCATTGATGGAGTCGGCTCCTTGGCCTGCAGTTACATCTTTCTGCAGGATCAGAATGATGGAGAGAAAATGACAGATTAAACTGTTTAGAACCATGAAAGTTAACCCATTCATTGAGTCAAGAAATTTTTTGTTTGTCTTATTATCTTTGGGTGCCCTTTGCACTTGGAATGACAATTTATTGGTGAGCCATGAGGAAGGGGGAGAGAAGAAAGGGTTCATAAAATATTATAGTAATCTAGCTGTAAAACTGTAATATCAACCTGACCATTCTACTGACTGTGCAACGACAGAGGATGAACTTCCCTCTTGTCTCCCATCCAAATAAAGGAACTATGAAAACAGGGAAAGATTCCAGTTCCTTCACAGTCAACAACAAATGGACACATTTCATTGGTGATGGGGCAAAGGGGTGCTTTACCTGCACTGCATCTTTCAGCCAATTGATAGTAGTGAGGGGATATTGCACTTGCCAAATCTGCCTGCTATTCTTTCTTCCAGAAATGATTAGTCAAAATGTTTGCAGAAAGACATTTTTGCAGCATGGGAAAACATCCCAATGCTTGATCAAAACGTGACAATAGTGACAACATGTTAGATGGATAAAAAACCTATCTTGTTAAGGCCTTGGTAACTGTTGATAATTTCAGATAAAGTGACCGTGTGATATACTGAACAGAGCAAACAACATTTATCAGCTTTTAATTGGTAGCCTGCCATTAGTTTATTAATTTCCAACAGTGTATACTGCATTGATTCAGATGGAGAAGCAAAGTAAGTGGGTAAAATAACCAGATTTCATTTACTGTATGATTCAATGATCCTACAGATAAAGACACTGTGCTTTTTCCCTGCCACTGGCTTTGTCCTTAAAGCTTAAATTCAATTAAACAGATCTTCAAAGGAAAAATCTTGAGGGCAAAGGAAGACAAACTCTGCAATATGACCTTCTAAGAGATGAGGAGATTTCTACTATCTCCTATCAGGAAATACCCAAGGCTGAATGAACATCTGGCTCAGTTCAGGCAGCTGGATCCATCTACAGTTGTGTGGTTTTCCTAAACTGCTCGTCCAGGCTCATACTGCTAGGGACCAGAAAGAGGTAGGAAAAGTCCCTCCTTAGAGTCCCCTGCCATTCTCTGCTCAGTGCAATAGAAACCAAAATGATGATAGTTGACTTTTCAATCGCTACAGAAGAGATGGTTCCTACTAATGTAAACTCCTTTATGTGAAGAAAATTAGAACTCTCCTTTTCTAGGGTGGAGTTTCCCTAGGATAAAAAAATGGCAAAATCTCATCACTGAAAGTAGATGCTGAGTATATCTCAGGTACACAGTGCAAGAGCTTTCAGAGCTACCAAGTTCTGTAGCACAGTATGGATGTCAGAACACGTTCCTAAGTAGGAAACTATTGAAATATTGTATTCCTACTGTAAGTCCAAGAGATTTTTAAACTGTATTTCACTACATTGGAAAAAAATGGCAGACAGGACTTCAGGACGCGTTCCATCAGAGCTTCTGACCTATCTGTGTTGACAGACCTGCCACCTCAAACCGTCTAGCTGAAAATATCCCAGCCAATCCCACCGTGAGGAAAAGGCAGAATGATTTCAAGCTAACGTTAAAGCATACAGATTTAAGAGTCAGAAAAATAATCTGAAAGTGGAATGATTGCTTATCTTCACATTAAAAGGTCCCAGCCAAAAACCATTTACAGATTCCTATGCTCGTTGTCCAGATTATGAAATCCTGGGCCCTGTGATATATCAGGGGTCATATTGCACTGAATTTTGGAAATTAAGTAAATGAATTTGTATAAAAATCATATTATTTCATTAAGCTTTCAGTTGTCCTCTGTGGTGTTTTTCTAGCTTGTTTGAAAGTACTTTTTCATTTACAATGAAAATTACATTTTTAATTTTATATGTAAATCTTTCTATTTACATATGTAAAGCTTTCTGTATTACAAAAAATAATTACACAACTTGATTGCGAAGTTAGTTTTACTGCATTTATAAGGGAGAAGAACAATTAAATGTAATCATGTTATAGGTAATGTTTTTAGCCTAGCTTAGTGACTAGCATTAATATACAATCCTTAATATATTTGTTTGCTTCATCGGGGTCTAGGAGAAAATATTTCTTAACAAAAACAGGATGCAACCAACCCCAAGGAAAAAATCTTTGTTTGTTTTTAATTTAGTTTCATATTAATTATAAAACCAGCATGAAGTAAATGAGACTCAAATGTCTCGTTTTCATTTCTGTTTTTTTATTTGGTTGTTTTGGGGTGATTTTCCTTCAGTGTTTTGTGTATTTGTGGGAAACTGTCGCTGACTGCATTTTTTGCGCTGGATCTTCTTCATTGCTTCATGGTGACCAAAATACTGAATTACAGCAGGAATTACAGAAATGAGGATGCGTACCAGTCCTAGGTGCGAAAGTATGTACTACTAATCCATGGGAAGTACTGAAGTAAGGATTATACATCATTTTTCTAGTTCTGCCTCTAATTTAACCTTCAGTAAATTTCAATTTTAAACAAAAGGAAATTATAAGAGCTTCTGTGAAGTCTAAGAGATTAATGACTTTAATCTCTTTGAGATTCTCAGATAAACTTTACTTAGAAGGCTAAACAAACCAAAAGTAGCAGCAATACTGACAGTAGATCTCATTAATGTCATCAGCATTAATTAACATGGTATTTATTATAATTGCCTTGCCCGGAATACTGCTTCATCTTACACAAAGTGCAGCCTTTGCTATGGACAGGTGCTTTTGAATGGCTACTGTGCAACCTCAGATATGCAATTAATATAAGTTGTAATTAATACAAGTTGCCTTGACCTTCTCCTCTGAGCAAGCTGTGTATTAACAGGCAAAGCTAGCAGGTTTCAGCAGACAGCTCTACAGCTGGCACATGGATGTCTGCTCCCCAAGGACATATGTAAATCCAGCAAAGCAAGAAAATCCCCCGTTTTTTTGTTTTTGTTTTTGTTTTTGGTTTTGGTTTTGGTTTTGTTTTTGTTTTTGTTTTTGTTTTTGTTTTGTTTTTGGTTTTGGTTTTGTTTGTTTTTTTTTTTGTTGTTGTTGTTTGTTGGGGTTTTTTTGGGTTTTCTTTTTTTTTTTTTGTTTNTTGTTGTTTTTTTTTTTTTGTTCTCCCTTTCCGCTGCTATGATTCAGAGTTGAATACATTGACCTTTTTCCCCTGCACAAACTTTCAGTAGCAAGACACTGAGACAAGCCAGACACCCACTCACTCATCCTGTAAATGTTATTAAGGAGACAAGAGTGCAGATTACTTGAAAACACAGCGGCCAGAAGTTCAAAAAGATGTTTGTGAGGTGTCCACCTCCTAATTTAACCATATCTATATTTTATTTTTAGAACATGCTGAGAGCTCATCTTCTCACCAGCACTAGGCAAAATGGGATCATAACTCCCCTTGATATGATGGCTGTGCTTTTCCTGCTGCAGCCCAGTGCGTGGTTTGCCTCATTCACAACAAATATGTGCTGTTGGCTTGTCTGTGTGTTGTCACCACTGTTACTCCAGGCCCTTTACAGGAGAGCTCAGAGTTTGTTTCTAGGCCATACCTATTCATAGGCAGGTCTGTTCCATCCTGAAGCAGCTCTTTGCGCTTTTTCTTGCTGAACTTACAGGATTCTCTAATGATCCAATCTCTAATTTCAGCGAGGTCTCACCGAAATGAAGATCTGTTGTTGATTTACCATCTCCCTCTCCCTTTGAATCATCCAGAAATTTGCTGAGGAATCACATTCTCAACATCTAGGCTGCTGATGAGGATATTGAACAGTATTGGCCCAGGTATTGATGTCTGTCATGCTCCACTCGTTACCAGCTGCCAAACAGTCATGGAGTCATTGATCAGCGCTCGGTGAGATCAGAAATCCAGACAATTGTCAGCTCATCGCAGAGCCTGGCCAGCCTGTGCTTCTTCAGCTTATCAATGAGGCTGTGGTGGGAGAGTTTTATTTAAAGTTTCAGCAAAGTAATGACTTATCTCAGCCCATCTCTTTGCCTCTCATCCATCAAGCTGATCAGAGGTAGGCTTCAGGCCTGGAGTGCTCAGCACAAGAGAGATGTGGGATTTTAGAGAGAGCCCAGAGGAGGCCACAAAGATGCTCAGAGGGCTGGAGACCCTTTGCTGTGGAGGCAGGCTGGTGTCTCCAGGGTGTTCACCTGGAGAAGAGAAGGCTCTGGGGAAAACTTAGAGTAACCTTCAGTGTTTACAAAGGGCTTATAAAAAAGAGGGAGAGTGACTTTATACATGGGGAGGATAGTAGAGTAGGGGTTCGGTTTACAGTGTAAGACGGGAGATTTATATTAGATATTAGGAAGAAATTCTTCCCTGTGAGGGTAGTGAGGCCCTGGCACAGGTTGACCAGAGAAGCTGTGGCTGCCCCGTCCCTGGAAGAGTCCAAGGCCAGGTCGAACAGGGCTTGGAGCAATCTGGGATGGTGGAAATTGTGCCTCGTCATGGTAGTGGGTGGAACTGGACGAGTTTTAAGGTCCCTTGACTTGATGTCTCCAGTCTCAGGGGACTTCCTTTGATTTCCACGACCTTTGAAATATTAAGTTGGTTGGTCTCAGAGGGATATCTGAATTGCCTGGTTAGTTTTAGTTGATTTGGGCATTGGCCATCCTGATTTCATCCTCTAATGTCCAAGAAATGTTTGTATACTCTTTCTTTATGTTCTTTTCCACTTCCATTTCATTATTAGCTAGTTAAGAAACTCTTTGCTTATCCAAGGAGATTTCTGTGAAGACTTTTGTTCTTCAAGAAAAACAATTTTTTTTTTTTTTTCCTTGGCTAGAAAGCCTTTCAAGCCAAAACCTGTTCTAAGGTCTGGTGTCCTCACTGCTCTAATTTTGCTTTGATGAATTCTGTCATCCTACAAACTGCAGAGCCCAGACCGAGCTGTAACTGCATTCTCCACATTTCTTCTCTGTTTGTCTGCAGCAGGACAAAATTTTGGACCAATTTTTGGTGTGAAATCTCTGTTTTTAAACAAGCCTATAAGCCTTCACCTGACTGAGCCCTTTACACCTCTAACTGTCTTTTTCCTTCTAGCAAAAACAAATACATACTGTAAAGGAAAAAAAGAGTGATGGAAAAGAAGGAAAGATAATATTTTAAGTAATTCTGCCTTTGTGAATTTTTTTCCATTTAGTAATGAACTGTCTTGACCAATCTATTTACTTCTGAGTAGCCATTAATTAACGGATCCAATAGCAATCCTACACACTGGTCTTCTCCACAGATTCACAAATAAACCCTAATTTTCCTGTTTCCCTCACAGTAAGAAAATGAAGGTCTTCTGAGTCAGCAATATCGTTTAAAAAGAGAGTGTCCAATGATCATTTTCCTGAAAAATTCCATAGGGGCTCCCTGACAACCCCTGTGTTGTGTGCTCTCGTGTCTGGCAGACCTTCAGGGGCTGTAATTGAGAGTGGAGCTCTGTTCAGATGACAACAGGCCTCCAGACTGGAGAAATTTGGGAGTTCACATCTATACAAGGGCTCTGTGACATTTATAATGTCAGTATTTCAATGTAATATGTTTATGAAGGCATTATTGTTCTTTCTGTTATTCTTTACCCAATTCCAGTTGCTGTGTTTGATTGCTACTGCTCAAACATTTATTCACATGTGCTCAGTTCTCTGCTTTCTCGGTCTGACAAAATGTGGGAGAGAACTGCTCACACACTGAGATTACAGAAAAAATTTAAATATTTGTTTTCAAATATTAATTAGTGAGCAACTGTTACATGGCTACACAGAAAAGTCATCTTTGCTATTTCCCACTGTGTTGGCTCAGTGAGATTAAAATGAGATTAGAGGCAAAGGGAAACAGATTACAGGACTCTAAGTGAAAACATGAAAATTGGTCCATTCTAAACAGATGGCTTTAAAACTTTGCTCAGTGATTCATGAGTGCTCTAGACAAAGGAGTCAGTTTGAGGGAAAAGCAGTTTCACACCTACTCTGTACAAAAGATTTACTTTCTGAAAACCTGTTGGTTAGTGGGTTTTTTTAAGCAACAGGCCAGTATTTTTGCTTAAAAAACATTTCCACAATAATATTTCACAGGTTATAATTATAACAGCTTGATACAGCTGGAGAACAATATAAGAAAGTGCTTGTTATTGCCAGCATCATCCTTTAATGCCCTCTCCACTCTGTAGTGAAAAAACTTCCACCAGTAGGAAAAAAAAAGCTGTGTCATCTTGATATACCCTAAAATTTACTTTTGCTCAAGCCACATATTCAAAAGGCTTTCTTTTTAAAGGAAGGCTGTTATTATCCAAGAACACTCTTTTTAAGAGACCCACAGATACTCAGATAATCCGTCCTGACTTCTGGTGTATTCCCAAGGAATTAGTGTTCCTGATCCCTGAAGCATGGCTGTGTTGTCTGCATGAGCTGCAGTTTATCTTTTAATTTTGCTTTAAAGACACAAACCATCCACCACATACCTACATCAGTTGTTAAACTGATTAATCCCCCACAGGTTTCAGAGGTAGGGAACTCTAAAGGGATTAATCACTGCATCCTTTTCCCTGTTTGCTTGAGAAAGAGACGAAGGCAGAGTATTACATGCAAAGAAGATTAAAATGAAGTTGAAACTTCCTACAGCTTTTGTTAAGAAAAGCTGGAAAAAAGTGAGACTGGTGTTAGGGAGGAAAAGATTTAACAATATTCAGAAAACAAGACTGAGGGTGAAAGAGCTGGAAGAAGCAGTAATACGTTGCCTTGATAGAATCCCAAGCCCCTGACAATCATAAGGAAGGAGTTTTGCCACCATCTATTGGTGAGCAGGAGGAAGAGACAGAACCATCAAATTTGTTTCCTTCCCTCTCACACAAAACCAATATTTTCCCTATTTCCTTAATTCATATATATTTTAGATGCAGCTTAGTGAATAGTTGATCCCCTTGTGACAAAGAATCACACAAGCCTTTCTTGTAACCACAGCAAAGATCCATCCTAATCAATACATCTATTTTAGAACGAGTAACTGGAAAGAGAAGGTAGAGAAAAATGACAAAGGACCTTGACCGTATTAGGGCTCATTCCATGGGCAATTCCTGAGTTGTAAATGGCACTGCCTTCTCACCCTGAGAGAGGAGGTGGAGTTGATCTCTCACCTGAGCTCTCTTTTGAGCTGTTGGTTGGCTTAGTCTGCTCATGCTGAACTACACCATTTCCTTATCTGAACAGCTCTGTTCAGATTGCACAACATTTCAGGCAGAGTTATCAGACTCTTGGATGGGTTTGAGTTGGAAGGCACCTTAATGATCCTACAGCGCCAACACCTCTGCCATAAGCAAGGCCACCTTCCAATATCCCAGGTTGCTCCAAGCCCCTTCCAACCTGGCCTGGAACACTTCCAGGGTTGGGGCAGCCACAGCTTCTCTGGGCATCCTGTTGCCAGTGTTGTAGTTTGAAACCCGTTGTAGTTTGAAAGCAAACCATCAGAGTAATTAACCCCGCACAAATATGTTGCGAGAGATTCCAAGTCAGAACTAAAATTTAATAGGAAAATCAAAATAAAGACAATAGTAAAGAACCCATGTTAAACCGACAAAGTCAGAATATAACCTGACACCCTGTTGGTCAGGGTGGTGGTGGCAGTTCTGTTAAATGGTGGCTGCAGTCCTGTTGGAGCGATGGATATGATCTTGTTGAAATGGTGGTCCTGAAGAAAGGTCTGGTCCATCTCTGGAGGTCCAGTGGTGGTCCTCGAGCTCTTGTCCTCTGGGAATCCAATGGTAGTGCCCCTGTGGTGCCCCAAGCCTCAGATCACACACAGGTGGGAATGTTCAGTTCCTCTCCTCTGGGCGGGACATCTCACAGTGGCATCATGTAATTCCATGAGTCGTTCCTGGAAGCCTTGATGGCCCATTAGCAGAGATGGCCCCACAGAGTGGCTGCTGCTTCCCGAAGGGTGTTACCAGGGCTTAGTCAAGGCGAGGATAAAGAACACTGCCCCACCTGTTTTAACAGCTTATGGAGATGGCAATAGAATGCATTCTTTTGGTTACACTTTCCATATAACCCAAGACAGCCAGTCAAGAGTTTCTTGCCACTATCCCATTTAACCCTGCTCTCTGGCAGTGTGGAGACTTCCTCGCTTGTCCTGTCACACCAGGCCCATGTCTAAAGTCTCTCTCCAGCTCCCTTGCAGTCCCTTCAGGCACTGGAAGGGGATCTAAGATCTCCCTGGAGCCTTCTCTTTTCCAGAAGAACCCCAACATTCTCAGCCTGTATATCTGCATGTCCCTACAAAAGGTGGTACTCAACAGGGTCACATCAGCACAGTCATACCTCAAAACTATAGGTCCTGTTCTAAGTCAGGTTGAAAAAGAAATCAATAGCAATAAAATCCTCTAATGCTCCGTAAATCCCAAGAGAATTAAATTAATTTAGAGGATTGGAGCTGTTCTTTCTAGCAGGCACCATGTTATTAGTATTTATTCCCTGTTAGATGAAAACGTGCTTTCAGGGCAGAAAAAATTGTGTTACTCGTGTAGTGTAAGAGCAGTTAACATATGCCATGGATGTATTGCTGTTTTTTCCTCTAGACATTCAGCAATCAAAAACTATGTAGTATGTGCCTGGATAGCTCCTTGGATCAGCAGCAGCTGCAGGAACAGATTCTCCCTCCTAAGTCCCAGTGGTTTTTACTGTCTGCTTCATTTCACCATCCTGACTTAAGTATCTAAGTCCCTGTAAACCTTACTGAGCCCCAAAAAAATAGTGCTCAAGGAAAGCTGCATAAATTTGCAGGCTGCTGATAGTGATTGAAAAGCTTTCCTCCCTACTCTCATGCTCTGTTCCCAAACTTTGTTTCTTAGGCTGATAGAAGACACGAAATAAATTCTATAAAAGTAGTCCCTCCAGTGCTTACCTCTGACACCTGGTCCCCTAAGTGTGAATATAAATTCATGGCTCAGTACACAACAGAAACCCTTTTTCAGTAAAAATTTTTAACATCTGCTCTTGATTCTCATTAGGCCACACTCAACACCATCCTGGAGCAGGGTAATAGGTTTTATTTTTAGGGGAACCAAACTGAACGTTGTGCAACAGGGGTTCCAGCTGCGTGTGGCAGAGGAAAACAGACCTCTGTTAGAATAACGAAAATGTGGAGAAAGCTTCCAGAGAAAAAGGATCACCCATCCTACAAATGGAGGACAAAAAATATAAAACTCTGTGTTTTTATATAGGATAAATAAGGCTCAAGAGGTGTCCAACAGCAGCTGTGGGGTATCAATCTTGCAACGTTTGTGGTTTTAATTTTTGTTATTTTTCTAAGATGCCTTCCTAATCTAGCTTTACACTTCTCAGATGAGCTTCTACTCTTTTCATCTTAATTTGTGGATTTTTTCTACTTTTTCCATCTTAATCTCCACCTATTTCCACTTTAATTTTACTTTATTTTTTAAGATTTATTTACTATGTCTTCTAACATACACAGACAACCAAAGCAGGCATCTTCAATAACTGAGTTGCAGAAAGGCAGATAATTTTGACAAAACCTAAAAAAACCACAAAATCTCTTCAGGGTGTTTCAGGTGATAGTTAAGATATTTATTCTTAATTGTTAACAGTGACTACTATGGAGGCATTGGCGAATACGACAAGCACAACATTGCTACATCATCTGTGTTTTTTGAGATGGTGGGAAGAGAAGTGGAGGCAGCTTTGTCCTTTTCTGGTCGTAAAGTAGAAGAGAGATGTTCCACTGTTTGCAGAAAGAGAAGATATATGACAGACCACAGAATCACAGAATAGTCTGGGTTGGGCTGGACCTTTAGAGTCATCCAGTCTGACCTCCTGCCAAGAGCAGAGACAGCTACTAGGTTGCTCAGATCTCCACCAAACTAACCTTGAATGTCTCTAGTAATGGGACAGCCACAATTTCTCATGGGCAACACGTGTCAGTGTTTCACCACCCTCACTGTAAGGAATTTCTTGTGTGAAGACAGTGGACGTGTATGTTCTCAAGCTGATAAATTAACATTCACTCTTCCACACCATCAAAATGCTGGCTCTCACCCAAATTTCAGCTACAAATTGGGCAAAACTCTGCTCTTTTCAGCCCACTCTGCACAGAAAAGCAGGAAACACTGGCTCAGATTCCCCTAGCTGTGAGTCAGATTTGTCTCTTGCTCTTATAAACACTGTGTGAGAACTTTGACTGTGGGGTAAATTGTAAGCAAAAGGAGCAAAAAGGAGGATCTCACCGCCTCCAGTTCATGATGCGGGTATGGTCTGGTTTTGTTGGTGGCACCAAGATCCAGTAACTGCAGAAATCAGGGATTCGTGGTTCAGCAGCTCCTGCCTGATGGGACTTGAGTAGGATCCAGGGTTTATTTGTTCAGTGCTGTCAGGGACAAGCAAATGGCCTTGTGAATATCCAGCAGTGAGAATTTTAAGTGCCGTCTGCAGCTGCTACGTGTTCCTGGGGGACCTTAATGTCAAACCCCTGTGGAAACATGTAAGTTCCTGGCATCTCCTTATCCATTTAGGTCCAAACCAGCAGCACTTTGATGGCTTGCTGTTGGCTTTTTGAGGTGCCATTAGGTCCACCGCAAATCCAAAGAGCCAAACCGACTCAAATCAGAAAGCCATGCTGAGACTGTATTGCTGGGAATGTTTCACAAAATGCTCGCTTAAATGAGAGAGAGCTTCAAGGTCCAGACATATTAAAAAGAGCAACAAACTCAGAAAAAAAGGAAGCTTTCATGTTCTACAGGAAACAGAAGCTGTGACAAATAAAGCAGTGGGTGTTGATGCACTCTGTTGGGATGCAGAGAAACAGAACATCTGTCCGAGAGGAGAAGGATTGCAGTGAAGTTGCTGCCCTGAAACAAAGGTTTTGTGTATCTGCTGGACAGCAAGGGACCCACCTGCCTATTCTCTTCGCCTTTTATTAATATAATTGCAATTAGGACTCTAAGTGGCTCACAGGTCAAATACATACTGGGTTACCTTGGGACTGGAAAGGGAGGACTTGCAGAAAAGAGTTAAATGCTTAAAGAGCACTTCAACCCAGTGCCTAAAGCATGCTCTTTCTTCTAGGGTTTTAGTAGGACGGACTTCTGGAAACCCAAACAATCAATTCGTTGTGTACTTCTCTATTTTTGAAGATCCATGCCAACACAGTAGATAAATACTACAGAATCTAACCCAAATGTACTTGAAAAATTGCACTGTACATCTTCTGTGGCAGTGTAAGCGGTTATTAGAAGATACGCCCCACAATGTCAAAAGAGCCTGCATGTACAACTATTAATCAGTTTTTCGGTCAGAGTTTCCACATCTCAATATTGTCATTAAGTGAATTAATGAAGATCAGAGATAATGGAATATTTATGCAAATTATCTTAAGAAAACATCTTCAACCTTTCCAGAGCTTATAAGTCTTATTATCATAATACTCTTGACGTGTATCTCATCTGAAGACTACATTAGTTACTTCAGTTATGTTAATTATAAATTAGTCATGTTTGGGTTTAGCGGTTTTTGGTTGTTGATAATTGGGGGGGTGTGTTATATTTTCAAAAACACATAAAAGTAGCCCTATTTCCTAAAAGTGCTGGTCTACCTAAACTCTTAGGCTGACAAGCACAGATGGCCACAACATTAAAAAACCTTGTCATAGGGTATACATTTTTAATAACCTTTGCCAACTTTAGCTTGTTTATTTGTTCATTTTCTTCTTTCCCCTGATCTATAAATTAAAAAAAAAAAAAAAAAACCAAACCAACAAAATGAAACTTGCATTATTAACATTTCCCTAATCCCCTATATAAAAAAGTAATTCCTGGTATTTTTCATTGTCTTTGTGAACTTGTGATGCTTTTATGGGACTGGGCTAGAAGAAACTGCATGTTTTAACTTTTTCTTCTTAATTATTATTCAAGTCAGTAAGGTGCAACGAAAACAACGCTTATGGAAAAGTCATTTACTGCCACTGGGACTCATTGTATTCTTCTAACTCCATGCCTGGGAGCACAAACACACCTTGAACCCTAAGGTTTAAGAGATTCAGCAAACTTTTTGCGTGTACTTGCAGATGGAGCCTTGAGTTCACAGTGCACTGGGGCTGCAGAGCAGATGTTGTGATCCCTGTGCTGGCAGGTATGTGAGGCATCACCTCTGCCAGAACTAAATGCTGTTTTCCACATGCCTTTATTGATGCATGATACAACCTTTTGCAAGGCTGTGTGGAAATGTGCAATTAAAAGCTCTGTTTGCCTTCACCTTCTCTACCTTATTTAAAAATTCCATTCAGTCACCAGTGTGTATTCAGCAGTCAGCTCCAAATAAAAGCATTTCATTCCAGATTAGCTGAAATACAGAGGAGGTTTCATGCCTGAGGATTTGCCCTCCACTCACACAAGGTGTGGACTTTCTCTATAAAAATACACACAGAGACTACATCATGGGGAGTATATTGGCTGAGAATGCTGATGAAAACCAAATGCAGATGGTCATTCAGGATTCCTTGTTTGCAGATTATAAAATACGCGTATTTTTAAGCACAAGAAAGACAAATTAATCAAACGAGATTCCATAGAGCAGATAACCACCCACAACTATAACTACTCAGATATATCTGGCTGATAACGTTGCTAACCAGAAATCAGGAAAAGCTGTAAAATAATCCTTAGCCTCTTCAGCTGATGGACAAAGGGAAAAGCAGATAAAGGACCGCTTCAGTACCTGCAGAGCAGGTCTTTAAAAATGTAGCTGCCTCAATGTGAAGAAAACCTAGAGAAGAGGGTGTAAAAGTTTAAATATGAGTGAATTTAATGAATGAAGTTAACCTTTGCTTTTCTGAGTGCAATTTTGTGTTTGGGAGTTTCATATTTTTATTTATTTTATTTTCCAAACATCTGAAATAAGACAAAAGAGAATATGAAACATCTAAGAAAAGACCAGAGCATAGAGCTGATAAGATGGTTTATTTTCTTTGCAGCTGCTCATTAAAGGCGTAAAGTACTTCTTGTGTCTTTGTTTTTTCCTTTGAGTTTGCATTTGCCACTGTGCAGCTTCATTGTTAGCCAGGTTAATTTTCAACCAGAAAGTGAGTTCAATGAGTTAATATTTAACTACAGCAAGGAACTAGCATGGTTTATCACATGTGCATTCACAAAGAATCCTTGAATGGTTTGGATTGGAAGGGATCTTAAGGATCATCTCTTTCCATGGTCAGGGACATCTTCCACCAGACCAGCTTGCTCCAAACCCGGTCCAACCTGGTCTTGAGCAGCATCCACCGGAGGAGCCCCACATGAACACTCAGAGACTCCTCAAGATACCACAAATAAGCTTGTATGTACTGAAGGTGCAATTTAAGGATAGCAGTTGTTTGGTTAAACATGATTACACCAGGGTGTTTGAGATGCTCCAGGTATCCTGACTGGCATTGAGACAGGACTCAAATCTCTTCCAGGAGAATTGTCATATCTGCCCTCTCCTCACAAGTGTTCAAATCGGTTCTTACATTTCAGATGAAATAACTGTCTTCGTACATTTTATTTCCACACCGGTATGTTCTCACCAGCATTTCAGAACATCAAGAGAATAGCCTGCTAATTTGTAGAGCAAATTACAGAGATAACTGAAAACTAACAAAATATTTTAAAGTTACAATTGCTTAAAAATAATAACAATTTATACAATAAGATACACTGTAACAATGATATGGAGAGTGGGGAGAAGAGGCTGAAGAATCCGAAATCTTTCTCTGTGAAGTTACAAGTTTCAACAGGAAATAATTTGTTTGCCTTCTGTGTTCATTATCTGTCTGCCTTTACTTTTAACTCACAGTTCCTCATAGCAAATGTGGAATAAGATGGGATATCACTCAGGAACAGCTCCAAGCAATGAATGCAGTGGGTGAGAAATGGAGAGGAGTAGACTGTTGTGATCCATCATCTTCCTCACAGTAACAGTGTTTCTGTCTAAAAGTCCTAAAAGTGATAGAGATTAAATATTCTCATAGTTTTGGGAAAGATATTTCACTATATGATACCGAGATAACCTTTTCAGCTGATATCTCTTGAATGACATTAAAATACAATTCATTTGGCCTGCATGCAGAATTCTTTAAAAACCAGCAGCACAGCCATTGAAATCAGTTTAATGGTCATATTTCATGCCCTTATTTAAGCAAATTTTTTTCTCAAACCTATAGCAGTTATCTGACACCGATTCTCATTCTTCTTCATTTTGCAGGATCCATTTTGATGATAAAAAGAAACAAGAATTATTTATAAAGGTGGTCTTTATAACGCAGGCTTAGCATTCCTCAGAAAAACTAACCTGGCATGTGACTGGGTGATCACCAGAATACATCAAAGGTCTGTGAACATGGGACTAAATCCTGCAAATATAATTTATATGATCCTGCAAGTCCTTTTCCACAAACCTTAAGAGAAAACTTTCATGTTTGTGTTAGAGAGTTAGATCTGAGAAACACATGAATGCATTTATGTCCTTACACATGGGACTTTCGGGCTGTGGTTTTATGTTTGGCTAGAACATCTCTGTGAAAAACATCACTGTGTTTTTGCTAATACATGCCACTTTAAATATAGCTCCAGTCCAGAGGCATAAGAGGTCCCAGGAGTTACTGAAGAGTTTCTGTGAAAACACACATTAATGGACAGTTCTCCTCCTAAAATTTTACAGTAGTGACAGAGTGGTAGAGATGCTGGTAGCAGAAAAAAAAAAAAAAAAGACGTAGTGATTCATTCAAGATCTATTCTTTATGTTAAATCTCTTGTGCTTTTTTTCTCATTTGCTGATATCTGTGAACTGTATTAAGGAGCAATGGGTGCCTTTGCAATGTTTGGTTTTAGCAGTCGCTGGAGACTTTTCTAATGAATATCAGACTGAGTTTTTTGAGTTATTTGGCACAATCTCTGAAATTCCTCTTCTTTCGGATGCTGCACCGTTTAGTGTGTCCACTGATGCAGTTGTCACACATCTCTGGCAGACAACACTGCTCTGGAACACTGCCACCTTAGACCAGTGCCAGGCCGGTGAATGGGATCCTGAGCTACAGGTTAAAACATGCAAGTTCAGATCAGCCGGGTACAGGAAGCTCTTCAGGGAGAAAAACCCAGGTTTCTGTCTCAAGGAGAGCTGGGTGATTCCCCAGATTCTCTTGGCTGCATTATGCCTGTGCTAGATCAGATTGAGTCTCAACAAACAGGGTGTACAATAGAGCATCTCACCTCCAGATGTCTGTGCACAATGTTGTGGGACTCTTGGATGCTCTTCATAGAGGTTGTTATGCCAAGAAGATCTTTTTCTTGCCTTAAATCTCACAGGAAATCTTAGGTACTGTGTTCTTGCAAGGAAGAAATATTCAGCTCATACTCAGCTCTTACTGAAGGTCCTGTTTTCCCCCAACCTAAGGAAGGCATCTTTCAAAATATTTCCTGTGCACCAAACTTCATGCACTTGCTAAGATTCTGTGCCAGTCTGTCTGTTTCAGCAAATCTGAGCTTTTCAGCAGAAGAAATTATTTCAACAATTTGTCACGTTTGTAAGATCCAGGGATTGCTTGCATTAGGGAGTCTTAGTTCGATATTGTTACCTGGCTCATTGAAGTGAGAATATATCCATTACAATCACATTTCCTGTTCATTTTAAAGAGTAATGTGGGTAGTAGAGAAACCATTCAGTTATTACCAGCAATACCAATGTCTTTAATTTTCTTTGCTCAGTTTGCCATGGTCAATGTCTGGAAAACAAGCAATCATCTTCAGCTGCTAGTACGGATTTTTTTTATGGTTGTTTTGGGGTTTTTTGGTTTTTGTTGGGATTTTTTTTGTTTTTTTGTTTTGTTTTGTTGATTTTTTTATGGAGGGTTGTTCGGTTTGTTTATTGTTTTGTTTTGTTTTTTCATTGTTTGGTTTGAACTTTGTGTGTGTGATAGATTTGGTGAGTATGTTGTTGTTGTTGTTGTTATCATTGTTGTTATTCTGGTTTGGGTTTGGATTTGGTTTTGGAATTTTTTGCCACACAGGTAAAAAGGTATTTTCTTGATGAGGGAAGGAAAAAACTCAATTAAATTTAACTTTGATGAAAACAGGAAAATGACACCATGTCTGTCCTTGAAATTTGACATTTCTTATGGCAGGGTAAACACTATCTCAAATCTGTGAGTGAAAACACATAATAATGTATACCAACATGATCCTCACTTAATCTTATCATGCTTGCCCTTTTAATAAGTGATGTTTTGTATCAGTTTATAACACCAGGCATTGGATGGTTTTCTTACTAAAAAAAAACCAAAAAAATCAAACCTTGTTGTAAAAGGCAGCCTGCAAGGTCATGTATGGATCCCTAATCATGAATTATCCCTGCAGGCAGTTCCTGCCTACACAGGACCTTCTGCTGCCGTCTGCATCTGTCCAGTCAAATGAGTCAGCACAATCATGAACAGGAGTTGGAATATCAAGAGCTTAAATGGTGAGTGGTGGTCATGATCTACACCACCATTTCCTTCTTCTGCAAAACCCCCTTAGTGGAGAGGAAGGTTGGATGCTAGGAAGAAATTCTGTACTCAAACAGGGCGGAGGCCCTGGCACAGGTTTCCCAGAGAAGCTGTGGCTGCCCCTGGATTCCCTGGCAGTCTCCAAGGCCAGGTTGGATGGGGCTTGGAGCAACCTGGGATAGTGGAATGTGCCCCCACCCATGGCAGGGGATGGAACAAGATGGAATTTAAGGTCCTTTCTAACCCAAATCACTCTATGATCGTGTGATGGAAATGCAGAAGAAATGACTGTGCGGGTGGTAAAACCCAGAGCTGGGAGGGAACATATGTCACAGGACAGCAGAGCTTCCAGTGGCATCAGTGCGAGGTGAGTCATCTCCTGCTTACTTAGGTTGCTAACTGTGATTGCAGCCTCTCTGAAAATAGTTTTCTCACCAAAATCTCACAAAAGGAGCAGTGTAATTTTAGATGAAATGGAGTTATCTCGTGTTGCTACCTACTGGCAGATGCATGTTATGTGGCAAAAGCTAATAATTTACACAAGACTCTTTGTACAGCAGGCAGTAAAACTGTGAACAAAAAAGGCTGTACATAGAAACAAAGTCATCATGCCAGATTAAGGCAACAGGGAAAATGGGATTTCTAAAGTAAACAAAGAACATGCAAACAGGAGAGAGGGAAGCAAGAATGTAATTTATATTTACAGCTGACCTAAATTTACATTTAGGGGAACAGAATGAAGCCATTATCAGACCTCTTTGGGAAAGCTTGTATGTGAACAGGCAGAATTCTGTATTAGAAGCAATAGACTGGACTGCTGAGAAAGGTGAATTAAAAAATTGGGATGAGAGTTTCAAAACATACCATGAACATTGGCTTGCACTTGTAATTGGAAAATGTTGAAAACTCCTAAATGAAAGGCAAAACTTATGAAAGAGTCCTTTCCCAAGTTTGGTTCATGCAGATGTCAGTAAGGAAATTAATCAAACCCAGGGGAAAAAAAATACCAAACAACTAATCCAAATCCTAATGGAAGCTGAGTTGTCCTGGGAAAGGAAGAAAGAGTCAGTAACCACTTTATGCAGAACTAGAGGAAAGATACAAACCATAGGTGTAAAATACGTGGGTTAGCAGTAACCCCACTGAAATCACATTTCAGACTACAAGTAACACCACAGCCAGTAAGAAAAACAGGGAGTCACCAAGAGCAGTGTGGGTTTGTGGGAAACAACATAGCTCAGGCACCATTCAGTCATGAAGTGCAGACATTCACCATAAAATACGGCCATAAATTTAAATATTCTGAGCTGTGTAAGGAAATTAGGATTATTGAGACTAAAGCTATGATGATAAACTGTTGGGGAGGTGAGAAGGCAGAGGAGGAAGCAATACTGTAAAGCATTGTAAAAGCTCAGAAGGCAAAATTTCAGAGTGAGTCATGGGCAAGATGAAATTTGAAAGAGAACTTTCATGTGTGAACTCAGGACCATATTACACCAATTCCCATTAATCCTTATGGGCCCTGGGAAGAAGAAGATAATAAATTCTGCAAGGAAGAGGTATTCCTACACACATTGCAAGTTTCTCTGAGGAGATCAGTGGTGAAACAATAGCAAAAGAGCTACTTCAGGAATATAACTCGGGAATTTGCATGAACTTTTAAGGAGACTGCAAAGGAACAAAAGACTAAACTGATGGCAGATGTCTTTTCTTTGGTTTCTGCTCAGGATGGGGCGCCAGAGGAGCAGTCCTTTCATATGCACAGACTAAAATTGCCTGTCCCTGTTCTATACCACCTATTTCCATGTAAATTAAACCTGCAATATATGAATTTTAAATGTTTATTTGATTTAAGAAGAAAAAGGAGAACAAGAAAAACAGAGGTAGGAATTCGATGAGAAAGATCAGGATGAGGGTACATTGTATTTAATGTCTATTGATTTCTCAAATAGTCCTATGATCCATTATGGGCTTTCCAGTGTCACAATGTTCACAGGAGTCTGACATTGCATGTGAATGCTGACCAGTTCTGAAACCTGCGAACCCCAGAGACATTCAGTGCACACTGCTGCAGCATATGAATGGAGCACTGACAAGTTTCCAAGGTGCAAAGGAAACAAACATCTAAATACTCCTTGTCCTGCAAATCAGTCACAGGCCTCTGAAGTCTAAGCAACAGACGAGGGCACACGTTTCCCAGAGTCCTGAGAAATATGACAGGGAAGTATGCAGAATTAAGGTAGCATAATCTCTGGAACCCTGGGACTCAAAGTGGATGTGTAATCTGAGCATCAGCTTCAGAAAAGGTGCCAAGGGAAATACTGAATATTTTCTGAAGATACTGAAAATATGCTAAATGCATCCAAGTAGTCAATAATGTGTGCTACTGAAACTCTACTGCTGTGATGTTAGAGTAAAACCCTGTCCAGATGACACCTTACCATTGATGGGTAGACTGAGTGAGGCTTATTTTCCGACATCCACCACATACAGCTGGCTGTTTGGAGCCAGGGAGGGATTCCTTTCCTGCCGCAGTGTTTCTGTGGCTGCGTAAGGATCAGGAAAACAGGCAGTGCACAGTACAGATATCGTGTTATCAGCAGTAAGGGTGTTCAGGGTGCCATCCAGCAGGTGACACATCTCTCACACGTGACATTGCCCAGGATTTGCAAAGCTGGTGAGCAGGGCCTTAGGTGCTCTCACCACTCAGGGGTCCCTCTAGCCTCAGTTCTGCAACTGTAATTTCTGCTTCGGTGTGTGCTGACTTTTCCTTTCCATCTCTTCATGCTTTGCATTGTAGCATTGAAGTCTCCTGACTTTATAGTTTATAAAGTTAAAATCTTCTGGACAGCGTGATCAATATCACATATATTCCCATTAAACATTATTGAATAATATGCTGGCATAAAACTCAACCAAAAAAAAAAAAAAGAAAAAAACAAACCAAAAAAGAAACCAAAAACAAAAACAAAAAAATCATGGAATTAATGAATGGTTTGCGTTGGAAGGGATCTTAAAGGTCACCTAGTACCAACCTCCCTGCCATGAGAGGGCATCTTCCACCAGACCAGGCTACTCAATCATAATGCAACACCTGGACCTGATCAAGTGTGATCCAATTAGTGTTAATAGCACCAGAAGGAAGAATAGGTAATGAGAAGGTTCTGATTTAGGACATTAAATAGGAGAAAAATATTTGGGCTGACCAACTACCACCCAGCAGAGAACAGTCAAAGGATGATGTTCACATAAGGACCCTGTCATTTGATCTCACCAATTAAAGAAAAGATTTTCCCTTTTCTCTCACTTGTTTGGTCTTTCCTTAATTTTTTGTTCTCCTTGTCCCCAAGGTAATTTTGAAATCAAGGTCTGCTCTCAGCTGTGGACCCCACAAACCTGTCTAATTTTCTTTGTGCAACATGACACATCTATTAGAGTACACCTGCCAAAATATATGGAAATAATTTGGTTGACAGCAGGGCGAAGCATAGGCAATAACGTTTCAGCACTGTGGCCACAATGTAGTAATTATCAATGCAACCCTGAATGGAATGGAAAGGCCATTTTATTTTGAAATTGCACACAATTTGCTCTAAATTCTGTGCAACCTCATACCCCCAAAAACCTAGATGGCTTCCGTGATCAGATGTGAATTCTTGCAATGGCATGGAAAACACAGGACATAGCATATTTTTTCACATCTCCTAGGTTCTTCCTCAGCTGGCACCCACCTGCCCCTTTTGGATGTGAAGTTTATGTTCTTTAGAAGCTGACAGAGAGCATGGTGTTTTGTCTCTTCCTCCCTGTCACATTTCTGCTGGCCAATAGGCTTGTCCCATGGTGTTTTGTCTCTTTTCCTGCATGCCTTATCCATCTGGTCTTTATCTTCCCATAATCTCCTCTCAAAGGCTTGAGTTTTGTTTTAGACAGTCTCGTGTTTCCGTCTGGGTGCAGGTAGTCCCTTGCTATTAGGCTGTCCCTTTTTTCTCTACATGCTTGCCAGTGAATGAGCAGTGTAAAAAGGGATTTGAGAACTTCCGCCTTTGCAGAAGTCTCTCAGTCAAGGATGCAAAAGAAAACGCAGTAAAGGAAGCAATGGCATGAGCTTATCGTGTTTGGGTGAGCAGGTGTGGCTCAGATAATCAAAACACTCACATAAAGAAATACTAAAATTCTCATCAGCAAGGGTGTGGGTCTTACAAGGCAGCTGTGAGACACACAGATTAGTAGAATAACTGGAGAGAAACGACACCCCCAGATATGCAGAAACCACATTAAAAGTAAAGACATGGTAAATCCTGTCATCAGCTGATTTGTTAAAGTAAACTCAGAAATGGCAGGTCATGAGCAATAAAAAATGTTAATAAGACATTGACCAATTTACCCCTTCAGAAAACACATAATTTCTAAAACTTTTTTTTAATCTCAAGATAGTTTTTTCTAATTCTGGCATTTTCATGACACGTTATTTTGTATTTTCTTCCTATACATCATACCACTCTTTTTATTTTCTTCCCTTCTCCTGTGGACAATAAAATACTCATTCTCACTTTTGACTCTTATTTTTCCTCTTTGATGTTCCCTTGAATTTATCTGAACTGTCCATACCTGGTCTCAAAACATTTTCTTCTCCAAAGATTAATAAAATCTCATTGATTTCAATAAAGAATTAATAATAATTTAGACTATTATTTTATACAAAATTCTGACCGTATAAAGTATTTAAATTACTAAGTACATCAAAGCTGAGTATTGTTTTAAGGTCAAAAGGCAGACACAGTTTTCCATATTCACTATGTCCATTAATCTGCTCGGTGCTTGCCTTTGATGTATTAATATTAATGGGCTGTTAGTCTCGCCCAGGTTAAAACAGGGAGTGTAGAATATATACCTTCGTAATTACCATTAGTCTTGATGAGGCTGATTCTCGTCCATCCCCAAATACGAAAAAGAGCACATATCCTCCAGTCTGTTATAATAAGTCATGTGAATGATCATTTGCAGGAATTAATGAACTGCATAGATCTTTGTTTAAAGCACTGTTGTGTTAAAACTGTACACAATGATAAAAAACAAAATCTTAATTAACAAGTTTAGAATTTTAGTTCTAAAGTGGACATTTCTTTATTGGAATAAGATGGAATGTCTTGCAAAAGTTAGGTCAGGGACATAACTCTTAAGTTATTTAACTTTATTTTAAATTTTCTTTTAATAATCACAGCAACTCTTGTTACTCTGTGCATTTTAAAACAATCAGATTTATTACCTACTCTTATTTTCTGTGGTGATGTATTTCAATTTCTACGTACTTGGCCCACTTTGTAGAGTTCAAGTCTCTAACAGAGATGGAGAGAATTACCTCTGACATTAAGATTATGAAAAGACTACACTCAGACTTTGGGAATAATGGAAAGGATAAAAGAAAAACCCTTAGGTCTTTAAAAATCCTGCTAAAGGCCTAAAGAATGCCTTAGTTTTCACTTATTTCTCACAAAGACTAAATGTAAGTATTATTTTTTTTTCTAGTAATGGAAAAGTGGAATGGAGAATGGTTTTACTGTCAGCTGTTGTCCTTGGGTCTAGCCAGTGACCTTGTTCCAATTGCATGTGAATACAAGAAAATTTGCAAGGCTTTCTCCTGTGCTACTACTAAATGATGAGAGGTAATTATGAGAAGCATCTGGGAATTACCTAGTATTAAAAAAGTAGATTAGCACGCATGATCAGAATCTTAATACATTCATTTCCTATCTATTTTTCTTTATATGCCTTGGAATATTAAGAAGGAAATTAGTAAGTGAATGGGGAGGTATTTTATATTGGTTTTGTTGGTTGTGGGTTTTATTAACAACACCCCTCTCTTTATTCTATATTGGTTTTATATAGGAAAGGGAAACTAAATTGAATAAATCAGATAGCAGGGATATCAAAATGACTAAACATTAGATGGAGGCATATTTTTGCACCATAAGTGGAAACGGAAAAAAAAGGAATACCTTAAAGAAGTAACAACTGAGGCACAAGTTAAAATGTACAAGAATTGTTCTTTGATTTGGATCCAGAGTTCGTTGCCAGGGTAAATAGCAATCAGATACGGGCAAAATCAGAAAGAGATAGAAAGACAAAATAAAGAGGTAAATGGATGCACTGGATGGTATTTAAAGAAGTAGGAAATGACAGATCTGAAAATATTAATGGTTGTACAAAGAACATTAAATCTATTTTAGAGAGAAAAGAGGGAGAGATTCAGCAGGTCAGATGGAAAGGGTCCATAGATCCATACAGAGCACAGGAAACACTTTCTCAAAGGGCAGGGGAATAATCATAATTTTTTCATCTACCTGAACAGGGAGAAAGTGTTCTAATATAAAATAATGGGATGTCTCCCTCTAACGTATTGTCTTGCAATTTTTGATCAAGAGAAACACAATCTGAGTATCTCTCAAACAAAGTGTGAGGTTTCTGCCCCAAGAAGGTGATGGGGCACTGAACAGGTTCCCCAGGGAATGGTCATGACCCCAAGGCTGCCAGAGCTCCAGGAGCCTGTGGACAATGCTCCCAGGGATGCACAGGGTGGGATTTTTTTTTTTTGTTGGGATGTCTCTGCAAGGCCAGGAGCTGCACTTGACGATCCATCTGGGTTCCTTCCAACCCAGAATATTCTGTGATTCTATGGTTATGTATTTGTTCATCAAAAGGACTGCAAAGGATTGGAACAGGCTGCCCAGGGAAGTGGTAGGATCACCATTCCTGTTCAAAGGGCGTGTGGATGTTGCACTTGGGTATATGGTTTTGTAGTGAACACATTGGTGCTGGGGTGTTGGTTGGACTCAATGATCTTGGAGGGTTTTTACGATCTTAATTGTCCTATGATTTAGTGATTCTAACCATAAGCCGTGCATTAAAATTGCAGGACTGATGAGCTGGCTAAGCATAATTTCTTGGTGCTGTTCTTTTCTCAAAGAGAACACAAAAAATATCAATATAGTGGGGAGGAAGAGACAATAGTCATGCTTATTGTATTTTATCTTAATAAAAACTAACAAACAATAAAATCATACCTATAATCAAATCTAAAATCCAGATTTTCTAAGGAGCAGAAACTAGAATATCTGCTATGGTGTTTTTTACCAGCCATTAAGTCTCTGACTGAGACAGACAAAACATTTATTCATAAAAATATCAATACAAAAAAATGTACTTTACAAAGGCAGCAATACTTATGTTGTTTCTAACAGAGAAGGGGTTTTTCTCTTTAACTTTTTAAAAATAGAACATTATTGCAGGAAAACTTAAGAAGTCAGTACTTTGTATAGTCACAGGAAAACTTCCTATCACAAGCTTAAAACTAGTACTGGTTTTGTATTTTATTCCAGAACAAAACAAAACTTTGGATAAAACTTTAAAAGTCTTTATAAAAAGTGTCCCAAGGTTACTTGGCCTGGTTTTTTCCCCCCACATTTTAATCTTTATGACTGAATAAGCAACAGTGTAATTTAAAGGGTTCAGGGAAGATAGAATTGGATGAGCAATGAGATTATGAAGGAAATATATGCTAGCCGAACTTCTGAATTCTCCTTGAATTGCTTCATGACATTATTCAGGGTTTTCTTCCTCTATTTTGTGAATGTTTTTGGTTCATAATACACACAATTTTGTTAACTCTTATGCACTTCAAATTCTGCTGCTTGATGACAGTGAGAAAACCTATTAACAGACTTCTTGCCAACAGAAGTGAGCTCTGTTCATAGGGATAATCAAGGAACATATTCCCTGCGAGAAAAGCTCCTCATTTAACTTTCAAATAGGTGGCATGTAATTTGACAGGTTCATTTGGCACAAATTTGGAAAGGATTTCTCATGTTGTCCAAGATTTACATGATGTTCCAAGAATATATTTTCAGAAAAGCTTTTTTTTAATGCTACATCTTCAAGCCTTTGCAACATTTTGTTGAATTATTTCTTTACCGTTAAGAGCAGACCGGTGGTGTAAATTGACTTAAATTTGAATACACTTTAGGACTATGTTGGAGCACTTAAGGCACTGCAGCTATTCTAACAAAGTAGTGGATCAATACAAGTGATTAGCTAGATCACAGTAAAGGAAAATCTGAACTGTAAAAAGATCCCAAAAAACCTTCCCTTTGTTGAGGCAGCTTCTGTGTGTCAGGCACAATCCACCAATTGAATTAACAGAAAAACAGATATAGCCCCCATATTTCTAAAGGAAATTTCCTGAATTAATGGAAGAATGAATAACCCCAAAACTTGTAAATGAAATCCAGAAAAATTAACTTAATGTAAGTACAAATGTCTTTCTAAAATCCTCTATGAGGCATGAAAAGGAAAAAAAATAAGATCCACATTTCCCTGTTTGCTAAATATGAAATCTGCTTCCACATTAACAAAAAAAAGGTGTAGCATCTCCTCCCTGAAGAAAGCCAATAACTTTTCCGGCTAATTATATTTAAACCCAGTATAAAGTAACCAAAAGATTAAGATTTCTGTTGCTGTGGCAAAGTCAAATGGATTACAGCAATTGATACCAAGGACTGCACCAAAGATCAAGGATGCAAGACTGAAAACAGCAATAGCTGCTTCAGTAATTCCACGATCAAGGTTTTTTTTGATTCTGGGAACCTTGAAGACACAGAAATTCTTAATAAATCCCAAATGCATCTAGAATTTTCCAGTTACTTTTTTAGCTCTGGATTTTTCATAAACACTATTGACCAACAGATCAATTATAACTCAAGTGATTACTTGAGTGGTACTTTCAGAACTTTTGCAGAGTTAAACATTTATTTAATTTCAGATATCAGACCTATAATCAAAAATGAGAAAATAAAGTTTGGTTTCATACCTGTAGCCTATACAATGACATATATACTTGCTTCTGTGAATTTGGGTTATAGTCAGGGTTTTGTCTGGTTGTTTCTACTTTAGCAAAATTATTTCCAGAAAACCTTTAAAATATACATTAATTATAAAAGGGGTTTTTAAATATTACTTTCTTGGTGTTGTTGAGACTCATTTTTCTAGTCCTGAAATGTCTAGTTTTGGACTGCCTAAATTCCGTTCTGTTATTGCATGCTATAGCTCTTGTAGATGTTTGTGGTTGCAGAAGAAGAGAGGATTTATTTCTGTAGGACCCCACATAACCCATATTTTTTTCTGACTGTATTCTTTCCAGCGATGCTGAAATCTCAAGTGTCAGAAATAGTTAAGAGCTCCCCCGGAGAGTTACAAAGAATGAGAATGTGAAACAGAGTCTTGTCTTTCAGTGAAACTCATAGCTTCAAAGGAAGTGCCCCGACCAAAGGACCACCTGGGTTTTATTGAATAGTCTGGGGTCTTCCTGCTGACTGCCAACTCCTGCTGTGCCTTTGTCACCTGGCTGGCACCACAGGTCCTTGTGCCCTGTGTGATGCAAGGGACCAGAGCCAATTCCTGGCAACTCGAGTCAGGCAGTGGGAGATCAGCGCCTCTGACCCAAGAAACCCCTGACTCAAAGGAAGAGGCAGATTGAGCATGCAAACTAAACAGCATGGGAAAAGAGAGAATCACTAGCCAATACACAGTAGAATACTAATTAATATGAGAACTAGGTAACTTGTAGCCCTTGAACTGTGATTTCTTTGTTTGCCAGAGAGTAAAGTTTTGACTATCAGTGTGCTTTGATTTGGGGAAAACCTCCACCTTGTACTGTGAGCAGAATAAAAAATGTCTCCTTTCTATACTAGGCCCTGTGTCTGTGCTTAGAGAGTGACTAAACTGGCAACACCAGGAGCCAGATTAAGTAATTATAAATATCCATACCTCACTGAAGTACTGGCATGGATCTTTAAGTGCTGTGACAGTTACCTGCTCAATGGGGTTGTGATTTCAGATTGCAACACTCACTTTAAAATTTAGGCTGTTTGACAATTCTGACGTGTCTAATCTCATTTTTCTGATCTCTGCAGTCGCCTTCTGAGACTCTTCAGCTGCTGATGTTGCAGGTGAATCCAGCCCATAGGGCATGACAGCTAGACAGACATGTCATCACATTGCTGGTGTCCTTTTTTTTTGCATTGTTCCAGAAGGATTAAAACTGCATAATCAAGAACCTCCACAAGGCCTGTACCACAAGGCTGTCGTACATTTAGAAGTAGTGCAGATTGAAAAGAGACTGTCACAGAGTGACATGGTTCTGGAGACCAGATACTCTTACTGCACACATTGCAGGGGATTTTTGCTGTGGAATAAATGTTGTCCAATTGTAAGGGCCTGGATACCCACGTGCAGCTGAAAAGAGTTAGCTCAATACAATTTTTTTCATAGATTAAATGACTTCCCATCAAAACCCTAATTAATCTACAACCCCATTGTACTTTCCAAAAGTCTTCAACCTCCCATCCCTTCTTTCAAATCTGTGTATCGACCAACAAGTAGGGACACAAGAACTTCTTTCCTTTTCTACCAGCTCATTTTCCAGGCTCTTTCAGAATGAGCTTTGTCTTCTCTTCCCACATGTCTGATAAGCTACTCTGCTGTTTATAATCCATGCGGATGAAGACCCCTAGCATGGGGATTCTCTGGCCTTTTTTAATAAGTTTGGTTTTTTAAGTGAACCCAATCCAGAAGGGATGACCCCCCCAACATATCTTAGTTACGTGTTAGAAGAAAACCACGAATGCATGGTCATATTACCATGGGAAAAAACCAAAAAATATATGTGCATGACCATGGCGTCTTGCCTGGAAAATCTGTAGCTTGAGGAATCTGTTCTTATGCATTCATCTCACAGTCTAGGGACACTTTAGAGTAAAACCTGACTGTTATTAGAATTTTAACAACTTGAAAGTTGTCACAATCTTAACTCCGAGGCAATAGAAATTCAGAATATCATTGTGTGGCTTGAGACTGTGCCAGGTTTCAGTGCACATATCTTTGTTTCAGAGTGCAATAAAGTAACTTGAAAATGAGTTCATTATATTACAGGAGGGAGCCATCTTTCCAATGTTTCCACCTGCAATAGGAATAATAGGCAATTAATATTTTATAAAACCTTGTGGAGCATGTAAAGCAGCAATTACTGTATCTGTAATAACTGGTCTATGAATATGTATGATAGAATTTTCAACATAGCTGTATACATGAAAGACTTGTTCAAGATATATTAGGATAGGAGTGAGATGGGATATACAGGGCCTTTGAAAACTACATTTCATGGCATTTTCACAGGAAATATTCCTTCAACTATATATAAGGTGTGATAATGGAATTTTTCATCTGGAAAAGGAAACACTTGGGATCTTACTATGAGACACAATATTCAGTTAAGGTTTTTTAACACAAAATGATCAGAACCTATGGACATATCTGAAAAACTCTGACGTGACCCTTTTCTTTATTTCTTTTTTTAAATCACGTTCTCCTAACAATGATAATTACTTCTGTCCAGATATTCTTAGTTCCAGTGATATTCACTAAAATTACAGCAGCATTAAAGGCAAGAAATGTAATAAAATTCCTTTCTCAAGATCCACATAGAAAAGTAAAAAAGTCCTGTTATGTGGGGAACAGAGGATGGAAACTTCCATCCCAAAACATTATAGCTGAGTTCATGGGCAATTTTAAACCGGTGGTGGAGGAGCCATTCCCACAAAAACTTTAAGCCTAGGTAAAATCTAATTTTGTGATAAGCACAAACAGTGCATGCCCCAGAACAAAACAATGAACAGAAAACCATGCTGAGGCTGCATCCTGCTCCCACTTGTGAGATCCCTACCAGCAGGAAATTAAGGCATTCTCACACTGAACTGCTCTGTTTCTATCCCTTAAACCACTGAAAACATTCACGTGTTCTGCTTTTTAGCTGACATTTATGCCATTCAAATATACCACAAGTGTGAATACGAGCATCTATTTCACTGTTTACAGTATTGTGTGATATTCTACAAAGTTGTCTCTGGGTTGAAACACAGAAGGGGAAAGGAATCCTGGAAGCACTGGCCACCAGCATTAAAGGATACTGAGATGGTGTCATGGTTTAAGCCCAGCTGGCAACTGTGCACCACACAGACACTCACTCTGCCCCACGCCCCAGTGAGTGGGGAGGAGAATCAAAGGTAAAAGTTGTAAGTTGAGATAAAGACAGTTTAATAATTGACAACAAGCCAAAATGCAATAATAATAGTAAATAATAATAATGATATTAAAAAGGGAAAACCTGAACATGTGATGCACAATACAATTGCTCACTGCCTGCTGACCCATGCCAGACATCATTCCCAAGGCCAAGGAGAGGATAGAGGATTTATCTCGTTGTGTTTCTATGCACCTAGGACTCATCAGCTCCTTTAGGCAGTCAGAAAGTGGTCAGAATAGTGTTCCCAGCAGAATTAACCTACCATACAAGAAATTTAGGATCCTACAACTTTTAACCCACCATGCCATGATATGGCAGGCATGTAAGGGTGGTGACGCCCTGGCACAGGTTGCCCAGGGAAACTGGCTGCTCCATCCCAGGAAATGTTCCAGGCCAGGTTGGACAGGTCTTGGAGCAACCTGGTCTGGTGGAAGGTGTCCCTGTCCATGGCAGGTGGGGTTGGAACAGGATGACCTTTAAGATCCCTTCCAACCCAAACCGTTCTGTGACTCTGACTCTGTGTTTGATCCCCACAGCACAACTGAGTACAAGTGGCTGCCACACCATTTTAACCAGCAAAGCCATCAAGTAGCAAATAATACTTCATTTAATTTACCATATCAAGACGAAATATAACTTTATTTCAAGACAAGATTTTCTGAGGCTTTATCTGAAACCACCAAATAAAAGAAAACATTGGCATTGGGCTAAGGATTAGAATCATATGATTGCTAATGAAAAATACATACTGAGCTATCAAGCTTGTGCAAATTAAAGGTTTTTTTCTCTCTTTCTTAACACAGGACATAATATCCTATTTCATTAAGTGATTCTATCAGAATATTAAAGTTTTCCATTAGCAGGATTAGGATAGGTCTTCATATTAAACTATGTACGTCAGTCCAATTAAACAAGATAGGTCCCCTTGCCCTGTTACCATGCTGGTATTATTCCAGCTAAAAACCTTTTTCTTACAATCGACAGACATTTGAGCAGGACACAGCTCTGAATATTAGGAGCTGTCCTGGGTAACTGTTCGTAATGAAGAGCAACAACTGGGAGGTAAATCCCTGCCACCATATAGGCTTAAACAAAAATAACATTTTTATTTTTTATGGAGAAAATTCCATGAAATGCCAAGCATGTGAATTTAATGAATACGATTTTATAAAACCATAAACATGGTTGGGTTTATATTTTTTTCCTTTTTTTTTTTTACAGCACAGCAGAAACAAATTGCATTTACTCTGAGATGCACTGCTCATAACTATCACCTGTGTTGTAAACATCTTACCCGTAATCAGAAATTCAATATTGCAGACCACAAAGCCCACTGAGGTGTTAAGCTGAAAGGTAGAACGAAAGCAGGGTGAGCTTTTCTAGGGAAAACATATGGGTTTTTTTCCCAATTGAAAAGCCTTAAATGAGATTCAATTAGTGGATGACTGGAAAATGATGCTTAATGTTCAATTAGAAAATTGTCTTCTTAGAGTCATGATAACTCTGCAGCCCAGGGGTGGATACTCCATTTTGCAGGTAGCTCAGACACCACATTATTATTCTTTATATTATTTTGTATTATTTAGGGATACATTAGCATGAACAGCCAAGAAACAATCCTGTGCTCACACAGCCTTCAGTAAAACATCTATTGATGCGTTAGAAGCATACTTGGGCTACTCACTGAAACTTTTGAAGGGAGGCTTTAGAAAAGAGCCAGTAACAGAGCATATTAATGCTAGAAGCTGATAACAAAACAAGTGCAAGCTCCTGTCTGTTTATTATCCAGGTATGTGGATAAAAGTAATGCAGTGGAATGACCACTATGTTCTGCAAGCCAAAGGGCTGTTTTTTTTCTAAGTCAAGTTTCATGCACAATTTTGCTCTGTAATTTACATTTCCGAAGGAGTTCAGGCCATTAAAATTGGAAGAAAATTGATTTGGGTTTTGGTACAGGGCTATGGACAGGTTAGGACTTGGTTTAACAAAGATTAAAGCATGAAATATGAACAAGAGAAAAACATTACGTGTTGCATGTAAGTACCATGAGACACCTTGGAAGGAAAAACTCAAGGTTAAAGCATCAGCCAGTGTGGAAAGTAACAACAAAAAGATGATCCTCTGGTCACAGTGTTGATGTCAACTGGGAATTGCTTACTCTTATGCACAAAAAACTCATGTAATGATAACAAAAGAAAAAGATATTTTGCTCATGAATGTATCAGTGAGCATAACAGACTTTTTGGTGTGCACAAAGACTGTGCAAATTGTTTTTCTGCTTTGGGGAGAGACCTGGAGGACTTTGGGAGGGAAGCAAATATTTTGAGGCAGCCACAGGGTGTGCCTCACCTCCCTGCTCCCTCTTGACAGTGACTAGATGTTGTCTTGTAACTGGGATGGCCAAGGGACGGTGTTGGTGCCGTGTCACATAGCAGCTGTGTCTCTGCCTTGGCTGGAAGACTGGATGAATACTTCCATTCAGGGTGACCCCACGAGGAACACAAGTCTGTTCCACCTGGCACTTGTGAACTCACATTAAAGTAATTACTGGGGGTTTAAAGGGGTACAGGGTAATGAAACCAGGCCCAGCCTCTTTGTAAATTCCCTCTGCTCTAACCAGTTTTATATCACACTCCTGGCTGCAATGCGTTACCAGAGAGATGTTGTTAATTTACAGGCAGAAGAGGTCCCACATGCTACAATTTTATTATGAATTTTGTTATATTGAAGTCCTCTTGAAATCAAGAACACGTTTCTATTTACTTCAGTGAAGGTGGTATTTCACCCCTGGCACCATTTTTAAAGTCTGATCTTGTGAGCACTTGAGGAAACCTATGTTTGAAAATAATGATAACTATAATGTTCTGATTGCAGTGAGGATTTTGTACATCTCTGCAGCTAAAATATGAAAAATTCTTGTACATATTTTTTAATCTCATAATTTAAAAACTTTATAGCCAAGACTCATAGTTCTTCAGTGTTTTGACTGGTGATATTAAACAATGTAACTGCATAGTACTGGAATAGATCAGCTTCCTAAAACATATTAATGTAATAAGCAATCAGCTTAAAATTGTTTGAAATAAACATGTCTACTTACTTAAATAAAGTCAGTTCATTTTCCTTCCCTTTGGTATGTATGACATACACCCTTTCCCAAGCACTTTCATCTTTCAGCATAATTAAAACCCACTAAACACTACTTCAGTTCATCATCCCCAACATCACTAATGGATCCTTCCTGCTCTCAGTGATCTGATGATTACGGATAATATTTCTCTACAGACAAGTCATTCGTATCAGAAGCATATCCCAGAGTAAATTTAATTTGTAACTTATGTGCTGTAAATATAAACACTGTGGTGAAAAGGTTTGTCTTGTTTATGCTTTTATGTAGGCATATTCATTAAACCTGTATTTTCTACGGTTTATGACATTCATTCAAAATCGAAATGTCACACAGTCAGTTTGGTCTATATGACTACAGAGACTTACTTGCTGATTTTCCTTTTCATTATTGCCCATTACCCTGATGTCTCTACTCCATCATGCTTACAAAAAGTATACAGCACTTACAATTTCTTGCATTCTGTGCATTTAACAGAAGGGGATATTTGGCTCCTACAGGAAAGATATTTTATGGTGCTTCTGGGAGGCAGCCAGGACCAACTGGGATACATGAACTAGGTTGTCAAATAAGATGCACCTTCTTTCTTTTGTTGTTCAACTGCTGCTAAAGGTGTGTCTCACTAGCAAGAGATATTTCTTTTGGCTGCAGGAAAAAGTAGAGATGGATTTGGGAATGTGGCTCTTTGTAAGCCTGAGGCTGAGGTTTGCCCTAGATCCAGCAGTGACATGGGATGATGAACAGTTCTCTACCTGGAGAGGGCAGGGTGATTCCTACAGCACAAGGGAGCTTGCAGAGCCAAGGGCTTTGTCATGCCCTCCATGGCAGAGGCAGCTCAGCAGCTCCACAGCCTCTGACTTTTTGGAAGTGAGCTGAGAGGTTCACATCGTTCCCCTTAGGAAGTCTCAAATCAGTCACAAAGCTTTTATCGTGCTGAATTTTCACTGATTTGCTTCAAGAAAGAATACACATTTTTGTGCCCTGGCCTTCTGCTGACAGCACTGCACTAGGAATATTTTGTTTGCACCCAGATACAGATTTCACAAATGGTCAAGACCTGCTCAGGGGTGAACATCTATGACATGATGCCTTGAGGAAAGATCCGGAAAGAAAAATCAAGAAAGAGGAAAGAGGAAGAATGAAATCCAATAAATAGACACCTGCCTGAGATGTAGGTATCCAAAATTCAGTTCAGAGACATAAAAAGGAAAAACAGAGCCTGGGATACAAAGCTGGGGAAGTCTTGTCCAAACAGCACTGAACAGCCAGAGAAAATCAGTTTTAAGTTTTGTCCTCCAAGAATCAATACTGGTATTTCTACTGATTTTATTATTATATTATTATTATTAAATATTGGTAGTGGATTCCTGGAAATTCAACACACCATAGTGTTGACTAAAGGCATTTATACCTCCTGATGAACAGGTAGCTCTAAAGATGTAAGAATTGGGAATAGCTGGTTTTGTTTCTTCCACTGAAATGTCAGCTTTTTGTTTCTATCAATTCATTGTTCCAGCAGCCTCATTTCACTTTAATGTAATTCTGCAAAATTTCCAGGTCTATATGAATTTTGCTGTTTGATTTTCATTTATAGAGGTTTAATCCAAAGCCTTTGCTCTCAGCATTTTTAATAATGCTCAGTAATTAAGAAGAGAAATAAAAGTGTAAATCAGAAGGAGCAATCAGCAGTGTTAATCATATATATCCTGGTTCCTTACTGCAGGAGAAGTGCTACCACTGATGTCAGAAAACACGTGAAGTACAAGGATAAGGATGGGATGGCTGGATTCAGGGCATGACTGACAGCATCTCCTACAGAAATAAAGAAGATCCTAAAGTAACTCATGGCTGCTTAAGTCACCCTGGGCTGTGTCTCTCATGCGGTGTCTAAGAACTAATTCAAGCATCACATTTTGTAAAACATTTGCCTATTTTTCAATTCAAATTCCACATTTATTATTTATAGCTTAATGCGTGAATTCATATTCAGACAGAAACACTGCTTGTACATTCTGGATGAGTTATGTCTGCTGTTGAAGTTCATGGAAAATCTCCCATGGATGTTGATAGGAAGCAAGGTTTCACCTTTCATATGAAGGGAAGACTTAACAAGCAATTGTTTCCATGCATTTTATAAAAAGAAGTAATCATATAACATAAGCATAGAGTTTGCTAATACCTCTAGAGATACCTTAATGGGCTTTTGCTGTTAAAGTTGATATATTGTAGTTTTGGTGTAGATTTAAATTGTGTTAAATTTCATTCATGCATAATACGAAATTTGCTGTGTTTAATCAGAGAACAACTGCTACACCAAAATTAAGTTAATTCAAGTTAGAAATACTTTCCTTCATCATATCATGCGAAAAGTCTGCAATGTGATGAGTTATAGAAAGGTAGCTAGGGCTAGTTCAAATTGCCTTAGAAAGAGATAGAGATATTCCTTTTTCTTTATGTGTGGTGAGCCAGTTTTGAACACTTTGATACAAGAATTACATTGATAAACTGCAGCAAGTCTGGAAAGAACCAATAAAATATTTGGGTCCAGAGCATTTGCCCTGTGAGAAGTTGAGGGAACTGATCTTCCCCAGCCGTGAGGAGAAACGGCTTAGAGTGTCCTTGACAGCATCATTTCCATACCTGCAAGGAGTTTCTGAGTAGGTGGAGAGTGTTTAATGAGGCTGGCGGCAGGCGGACAAAAGAAAATGGTCATAAATTGGAGTGAGGATGGTTACAATTTGACATGAAGAAATATTTCTCAGGGCAAGAACGGTCAAGCATTAGAACAGGTTGCCTAAGAACGCAGTGAAATCTTTCACCCAGGAAAACACTGAAGGGGTGAAAGCTGACAGGAACTTTGCCTGAATTCAGGGCAATCCTGCCTCAAGCAGAAGGCTGGAATTAAAACCTGTGCTAAGGTTCAAATATTAATAATTCTATTATATTAGCCTGAAAATAACGGGCTGCTAGGAGCAATAAGATCTGTTCTACTTCTGTTTATGACTCTCTCTCAAAATTTGAAGCAACATTTCATTTCTAGAATCACTCATTGAAAGGGGACAAACAGGAGGATTTAAATTTTTTCTAGGGTTTATCCATCACTGACGATGACTTGGTATGATGAAATCCTGGAAAGCTGCCATGTTATACAACCATGACTTTGTCAAGATTCTAACACCGTACCCACAAATATGAATGAAGATTACAAGCGTCCTGGATTCTACATCATGAAAGCTACATATGCTGGTTTTAGTTGAAAGTTAAGCTGATATAATGTAGAATTTGTTAAGGAATTGTTATAGGCGTTATTCTGCATTTCTCTGATTGCTCTTATTTCATACAGGGCAGATTCTTTTTATTCTTTGAAATGTCATGGCTCTTGAAAAACAAGTTCCAATTTACAAAAATTCAATGTAAATCAACTAATTTGTGCTTCACAACAATCTCCTTTTGCCAAGTCCATGATCATTAAATTAAGAGAGAACTGGGATTTTTCAGCCTGGAGGAGAGAAGGCTTCAAGGAGACCTCAGAACTCCTTCCAGTGCCTAAAGAGGCTCCAGGAGAGCTGGAGAAGGACCTGGGACAAGGCATGAGGGGCAGGACAAAGGGCAATGGCTTCAAACTGAGAGAGGGCAGGGTTAGATGAGATATTGGGAAGAAATTCTTAACTGTGAGGGTGGTGAGGTTCTGGCACAGGGTGGCCACAGAGCCGTGGCTGCCCATGGGTCCCTGGAAGTGTCCAAGGCTGGGTTGGACAGGGTTTGGAGCAACCTGGGATAGTGGAAGGTGTCCATGTCCATGGCAGAAAGTCAGAATTATATGATTTCTAAAGTCACTCCAAACCAAAACCTTGTTATGATTCAAAGATGGTTTGAGTCATGACTTTTTCCATCAACTCCGGAAGAAATAGTATGACTTTAATACTAAGTATTGATTAATTTGGGTATTCTCATTCAGTCAATAATGTCAGAACTTTGCTATTCTACCAAGAGCATCTGTTATTGTGTATAAAACAGAATTTTCCTGCTTCTCCATTCTCGCTTCCTTCACAGCAGCTAATAAAGAAGAGAAAGAAAAAAAGTTAATTAAATTCAGATGGAGTGTGTCAGGCATTGTCAAGATTTCAATGGCTACTTTAATCAGAAGTAAAACCCATATTGGTTAAGATGCATAGTAATTAAAAGTCTTTCAGAAAAAAAAAAAAAAGAGAGTTTTGATAAGGAAAATTGTACTGCATTACTAAACCTTCATCAATTTGTCAAGTACAAAATGTCAAAGCTGATGAATATACCTAATTGACATTAGCACTAACTTAGAGTAGAACACCAGAGAAAATAAGCAGAAATTTATACCATTTTCTCTCCCTTTGATGTTTTGATAGATGGATAAAGCCGCTCTAGGTAAGGCCACTTATAACACCTCCTGTCAGGGAATTTTGAACTTCACTGTACAGAACAGTCATTAAGACTCAGGATTCTTGCCAATTTATTTCTCTGTGGCACTAATGAGGACATCTATCTCCTCTCCAGCACTTTGCAACACATCTGGATTTGTTATGTCTTTTTATTTTTATCACCCAGTTAGCAGGCAAGAAAACTGAAGTACACCAGGTGACTTGACTTGTCCAAGGTCTCACATGTCACTGGCCTAACTGCGTAAAGACTTTGGATCCGCTAAGCCACAGGTCTGTGCTCTGGTCTATCTGCAAGGCTGCTGCTAAAGCTCTCTAATGTTTACTTGTCTTGGGGTGACATTATGAAAGTCCTATATTCCCTATCATCTGCTTTCTGCTCAGACAATGTGTTCTGTAACTTTAAGAAGCTGGGAGAAACTCTGCTGGCCCGGGTTGTTTGAAATTCCTCCCCAAGGTGTCTGGCCTTGAAGGGACGGGGGGGGGAAAGACGGCGGGGAGGTCCGGTTTTTTTTCCCCCTCGCACTCTCTCTCTGGGGCTTCCAGCGGCAGCGGCAGCAGCAGCGGCGAAAGCCTATTCCTTCTTCGGTTTTATCTGTTTGGACTGTTTTTCTCGACTTGCTTTCTCGTCCGAGACATCAGACAACACCCGAGAGGAAGCAGGGGAGAATCCTTCAGGAAGCCACCTGAGGGATTTCGCCCAGCCCCGCAGTACCCCCCGGTGGGGGGGGGGGGGGAACTACGCCCAAGGGAAAAAAGGACACTAAAGGGTATCAGACTGTTCGGTCAGGTCTAATAAGTCCTTTTCTTTTTCCCATGTTTTATGGGCATTAGGTTTTGTTTGTTAAATAAAATAGGGTTTTTTTCACTTTCACCCAAGAAGGTTTGTTGTGGTTGGGGGAGGAGGTGCCAGAGGCCTGTTCCTGTGGGGGAGGTGCTTGGTGGAAGCGTTTTCCTCCTAAACTTGTCTCAAAACTGAGACATTACTTTTTAGAGGGAAGATAAAAGTCACTATGTCTGGATGTCCTTAAAATAGTGAATTTTAGAAGGAAAGCTCTAGATGAAGACAATACAAGCAACAGAAGTTAATAACCAGGAACTCAGCTGTATGAATTCCTTGAAGTTTCCAGCTGTATTTTGTGCTGCTCATATGCCATCAGTCTCTTGAACTGTCTTCTGTAAAGGCTAGGTTGTTTAGGTTGTAATCCTAGGCATAGAAAACAAAGTGCTCCTGCTGGAACTGGAGGTTGGTTTTGTTACTGCAAGGTAAAGAAAGAAATCCACTTCCATCCAACAATAATGCAGATTTACCAAAATCCAATTAGTTGTAGAAAGATAAAATAATGAGATGCAGCATTTAACTTAGACTTACCAGCAGGGGCTCTGTTTTTAAGTCTATATTAGACACTTAGCCAGCTCACACCATAAGACTGGTGTTCCAAGAAGCTCCAGGGGCACATTTAACAGCTTATTTCTTTACCTTCCTCTCTGCACCTTGAAATATCTCCCACTTTTCCCCAGTGAATGGAAATTGGGGCAGAAGTTCCTGCAGTGTTTGAGAGCTGCAGTCCTTCACGTTCACTTGCAAAGTGTTTGTTGAGTTGCATACCCAATATCTGCCTTCTTTCCATAGTTCCTGCATCTTCATCAGCTAATGTCCTGTGACCATTTTACAAGTCATCCAGTTTAAAACACAATTTTGTACAAGGGTTTTATTACGATTTTAACAGCCAGTGTTTGGAGAGGTCCACACAGGGTGTGTCTGCACATGCCTGTGGAGCAGCACAGGAATGGAAGGACTGAAGAGCTGTAGAGGGAGACTCTCTGGTGAATAAATGATAAATGTACTTGTTCTTGCACTTGGAACATGGAATCATAGCATCATTTAGGCTGGAAAAGACCTCTAAGACGATCAAGTCCAAACATTAAGTGAGCACTGCCCCAGCATTGCCCAGCATTTAACCATGTCCCTAATTGCTACAGCTACGTGCCTTTTAAATCCGTCTAGGAATGGTGACTGGGCCCCTTCCCTGGGAAGCCTTTTCCAGGGAGTGACAGCCCATTTTTAACTCCTACTATCCGTTCTGAGCCTCCCCTGTGACAACGTGAGATGAATGTCAGCCTGGGTGTGGAGCACGGGTGAAATTCCCTGTGGATTTACATGCAGTGGCTTTCCACTGGTTCTGTAAACAGCATATTATTAACAGCATTTATTTACTGCCTGCAGTGGACACAGGAGAAGGGATAGGCAAGAACCTGAATAGAAGAGATGGGGAAATAAAAGCAAACAGAAGGAAATGGCTGCTGAATTTTAAAGTTCATTTCAGCATTAACTTGTATAGCTCAACGATGGGAGGAAAAGTAAAAGTATTCCGTAAACTCAAGCAGAAAAGTAGAACAAATCTTGAGTCAGATTGATGATACCTCAGTGACTGTATTTCAAAGGGATTTAGATGGTTATACCCCACATTACAAGGAAAGTGTGATAACCATGCAAGTAAATGTTAATTTCCATGGAAATTACAACAATAAAGCACTTTGAGGTACTATCTTTCATGCAGCAAAGGTCCCAGGGTACTTTACTATTCAAAACAATTTAAAACTGCGACAGACAACGTTTTCTGTATTTGATTTAAAATCAGCTGTGAAAAACAGGCTTTGCATTTCTAAAAATGACAAATATTCTGCATTAGAGACAAAACTTTTTCTATACTGCCTCTGAGTCCACCAGCCACCCGAACTCTGTTCTTTCAGTCTGCCTCTCTGCTTGCTGATGCTGCTGGATGGACCTTCCATCTGTAACTGAACATCAGCCCTCCCTAAGGCAGCAGCTTTACAGCACTGAAAAACTACAAAATGGTACTGAAAGTTCACTCTTCCTTTGTGTCCAGGTCTGTTGGTGGAGAAACAAATGTCTTCCAAAACAACACTTTAACTGCAAACGGCACCAGGATATGGCCTTGGGGATATCAGTCCTCGTTCTGCAACACTCCAGAATTCAGCTCTCAGGAATGATCCTTGCTCGTTTTTTGGGCATCATTCTCAGATTAAGTACCTCTGCTGTTTAAAGGTCTGTGTTGGAATAATTTTTCATAAGCTTAGCCTCAGTAGACCCAGACTCTAGCAAATGTGTTTTAGTTTCTTATCCACTTAGAAAGCCTAACTTCTTTTCTGCCTTGTATTTGGGTATGTTCATATTGGCTTTTTTCTTTCATGCTGAAATTTTCATGATTCCAGAGAGGTGACTGTTAAGGGCTGAGGAACATCTAGATGCTCTCTTGCTTAGTTCTCTTTATTAGATTGATGTCATGTATTATTAGCTGCAGATCTTCAGGATTTTTCATTACACTGATATCCCATTTTATTAGCTGCAGATCTTGCCTAAAACCTTTTGTACACGAAGTTTGTTCTAAATGTAAATCCTCCTTAAATGCTCTGGAATTAATTCTTTTAAGGTTTTATCCTAATTTAGGATAGAAAAAGATAGGTAGCCTGATGGAATGCTCTCAAAAATGTTTACTTTATATTAGTTGTCATTTATTTGCATATCAGTATTTGAAGGGCTTCATCTATTTTCTAGCTATTTTTCTGGGAGGAATCATTTGTCATACAAAGGCATTCATTGTGTCTGAAAATTAATTGGAATTTGAGAATTTTAATACAGATGACATGGCTAAATCTTCCAACATTTTCACTAGTAAGAAAGATGTTTTTATTCCTATAGATGACATAAACCAGCATGGTTCAATTGTGGGCACAAGGACGGTGTATGATCTACCCTTTTCATTTGGGTATCTACCACATCCTATTTTTCCTTGACAAAATAATATTTTATGGAATGGATCATCTTGAGTGCGATCTCACAGCACATTCAGGACAAAGAAAGAATCAGATCCAGCCAGCATGGATTTAGGAAAAGCCTGACCAGGCTGATCTCTGCTGACCAGGTGACCTGCCTGTGGATGAGGGAAAGGCTGTGGATGTGTCTGCCTGGACTCCAGCAAAGCCTCTGACACCATTTCCCACGGCACCTCCTGGAAAAGCTGCAGCCCAGGGCCGGGACAGGTTCCCTCTGCTCTGGGTCAAGAACTGGCTGATGGCCGGGCCCAGGGAGTGGTGGGGAATGGTGCCACATCCAGCTGGGAGCTGGTCACTGTGGTGTCCCCAGGGGTCAGTGCTGGGGCCAGCCCTGGTTAATGTCTGTATTGGTGATCTGGACAAGGGGATTGAGTGTACCCTCAGTCAGTTTGCAGATGACACCAAGCTGGGTGGGAGTGTGGATCTACTGGAGGGCAGGAAGGCTCTGCAGAGGGATCTGGACAGGCTGGATCCATGGGCTGAGGCCAATGGTGTGAGGGCAGCAGGGGCAAGCGCTGGGTCCTGCCCTTGGGTCACACCAAACCCTGCAGCTCCAGGCTGGGGCAGAGGGGATGGGAAGTGCCCACAGGGAAAGGCCCTGGGGGTGCTGGTGCCAGCAGCTGGACATGAGCCCAGGGGTGCCCAGGTGGGCAAGAGGCCAATGGCCCCTGGGCTGTCCCAGCCATGGTGTGGCCACAGCCCCAGGGCAGTGCCCGTCCCTTGTGCTGGCTCTGCTGAGGCACCTCCAGCCCTGGGGACAGCTCTGGGCCCTCCAGAACAAGAACACTGAGGGGCTGGAGCGTGTCCAGGGAAGGGAACGGAGCTGGGAAGGGGCTGGAGCACCAGGAGTGGCTGAGGGAGCTGGGAAAGGGGTGAGCCTGGAGCAAAGGAGGCTCAGAGAGAACCTTGTGGCTCTGCACAGCTCCTGACAGGAGGGGGCAGCCAGGGTGGAGGTTTGGGCTCTGCTCCCAGGGAACAAGGGACAGAAGGAGAGGAAACCATCTCAGGCTGGGGAGGTTCAGAGTGGACATCAGAAAGAATTTCTTCTCCAAAATGGTTGCCAGTCATTGGAAGAGGCTGCCCAGGGCGGTGGTGCAGTCACTACCCCTGGAAGTGCTCAACAAATGATTGGACATAGTGCTCAGTGCTCTGGTCTGGTGGTGGTTGGTTAAAAGTTGGACTCAATGATCTTGCAGATCTTTTCTAACCTAAATTATTCTGTGATTTCCATGCTTCCAACATTCCCTGTGAAATGCTCTTTTTTTTCATATGAAAGAGATATAGGGAGTCTTAGCTCTTCCTCCAGGGATCGTGCAACCGAGCACACATCAGCTAATTGGAGCTGCCAGCCTTGTTCTCAGCCTTTGGGGTGTCATAAGGAGCCCCAACCAGGGATATGTTCTCTCTCTTAATTTAAGCTCCCTCACCCTTTCAGGTGAGTTCTTATTGGGAACTTCCACCTGAAAATTTTAGTTTGTTTTTAAGGAGAGAGGGTAAGGAGATACTTTTAACAGAATTGAAATTTCTACAAAATCTGCATCTTTTTCCCTCAATGAACGACATTTTTTTGTTGAAATGCTCTGACTGGCAGTAAAGAGAATAAAATAACGAACATGACAGTTTAGTTCAGACTGTGCTGTTGAAGATGTGAGTTGCACAAACTTTTTTTTTTTTTTGGCCATTTAAGAAATTTGCTTCCCTTGACCCCAGGTGATGGTTCTAGTCCTCATGACCCAGGTTGCTTCCCTTTCACTTGTGCCGGTGCCATCTGGATTGGTTGCTAAAGAAAATTTTTCACTAATTACATCCTGAGCTGCCACTGTGCCATCTGCAAGCCCCATTTCCACTTTTTAATCTGTGAGACGTACAGGAGCAGATGGTGAGGGCTTAGAGAAAGAACATGAAACGGCCTTAGTGATTTTGGTCAAAGATTCATGTATTCATATAATTGCAGAATCATTAAGACTGGAAAAGTCCTGTAGCGTTGTTGAGTCCAACCCTTAAACCAACACTTCCAGGTTCACCATTAAACCATGCCCCTAAGCACCACATCTACATATTTTTGAACACTTTGAGGGATGGTGATACCGTCACTGCCCCAAGAAACATCTTCCAATGCTTGACAGCCCTTTCAGTGAAGAAATATTCTCTGTATACGAAACACAAACCTCCACTGGCACGTCCTCTTGTCCTGTTAAGCTTCCACCTCTGCCTCTGGATGAGGTCAAAAGCAATGTATAACAGGACAACCACGCCCAGTACAAATATACAGGGATAATTTTGCAGAATACTCTTCTGTGTGTGGATTGGGAGCTTCCAGAGATGTTGATTATGACAGAGGTAGTGCTGGCAGCCTTCATAGATTGTCTTGTCCGTTTGCCTGTCCATCCCGCCCTTGAACCAGGTCAGACTCCAGCACCCGCAGCACCTGGCAGGAATGTTCAGCACACCTCAGTACGGATTGTTTGAATAACCACCTCCTTTTTCCTTTTCATCTTGGACTGCCTGCCTCTGCAGTTCCTCTGATACTCTCAGTGCTTTAACTGGAAAAGCAATCCAAAATGAATTGCATTGTTCCTTCCACAGGCCACTCATTTTTTACCCTCTTGCACTCCATGTCATACATTGCTCCTCCCGAATTTGCTCCCTGGATTATTTCGGCTACCTGAGAATATCACAAGGATGCAGCGTACCCTGAGGCATACACTGATTTAAGGATTTTCCAAATAGTGTTTGCTGCTCTTTTACTCCTTCTTTTTTTCTTCTTAACACGTTTTTTTTGTCCATTGTTGAACATTACACTGGAACTTGCATAGACTGTCTATTATAAACTCTAATTTAATATCTGAGCTGTAGCAATTAGCACAGAGTACATTTCTTCTACCACAAAGATTAGGCTATTGGGGTTTAGCTTCCCCCTGTGAATCACTTTATATTTGGTTGACATAAACATTGTCTTCTCCTATTCTACCACTGATTCTTACTGACTCTTCTAATACTTCAGTCAGCCTTCATCTTTCCTACAGGTAAATATTGTAGTATCATCACCAAAATGTGACCTTCTGATCTTTCAGCTGTCTTTTAATGAGTGTAAGAACTCTACTAACTCATTTACTAACCTGGTTTCCTTTAACACTTTTATTGTGAGGAGTTTTGACAGAAACTTCTGAAAAGCCAACCAGACTGTATTAACCAGCCCGATTCCCCTTCTCTGTGAGGTACAAAATTATTGTTTCACAAGGTAGGATGCTGCTTAAGCTCCGAAAATTCTACCTGTCAAATGGAGCCAAAAAAATAATGAAAGGCTTCATCATTTTTGCAACTCTTCCACTATTTAGGCATTTACTTTGAAATTTTTTGCACAGCAGTTTTTTATCTATCTGGGATGGGGAAAACTTGCTGTTCCTAAAATAAAATATGAGAGACTTCAGGGAAGCAGTTACAGAAGAAACAAATACTTTAATAAACTGATAACTTAGAACAAGTTTTATAAAACAAACCATCTAGGTTTTTGGTTTTTTTTAATAACAATTTGAATCTTTCATGGAATATGTAAGGAGTACAATTTTATAAATTTAACAAAAATGAAAAGTATTAATATTGAAACTGAGATTTAAAGACTTTAAAAAAAAAAACATCTAGTAGAATGCTATTATATTTTATCCTATGACAATTTTTGCCCCAATTTTTTGATTTGTAATTGTGAGGAATGAAATATGCAAAGAAGGGAGAACACTGGAGGGATGTGAGTAAATTGACAGAGGAACACTACTTCAAGGCACAGATCTTCTATTATCTGATCATTAATATAACTCTGTTTAATAAAAAAGGTATCATGTGAAAACATGTAATTTTCTAGCTTTTCTAATTTACATGCCCTGAATCTGAGCCATTCTGTTTTGATCTCTGACTGTCAGAAGTTGTGGAAGTCAAAAGCATTCCTAGTATAACTTCTACTCTACAACTGTGTGGCTTAGAGGCCTTCTAGCACTTTTCCAGAATTTCATGCTAATTCCTTTGGAGAGCAGATCCAGGGTGCTGTAGCAGCCCCAGAGAGCTGGGGGCATTCAGGCTGGAAAAGAGGAGGCCCTGGGGAGAGCTTAGAGCCCATTCCAGTGCCTAAAGAGGCTCCAAGAGAGCTGGAGACAGCCTACAGTGACAGGACAAGGGGGAATGACTCCAAACTGACAAAAGGCAGGGCTAGATAAGATCTCAGGAAGAAATTCTTCCCTGTGAGGATGGGGAGGCCCTGGCACAGGTTTCCCAGAGAAGCTGTGGCTGCCCCATCCCTGGAAATGTTCCAGGCCAGGTTTGACAGGGCTCTGACCCACCGTGTCCAGTGGAAGGTGTCTATGTTCACTGCACTTGGAATTGGGCTGGAGGATTTTTAACATCCCCTCCAACCAAAAACATTCTGTGATTCAGAGTTTCTTTTTTACCGTGTAAAATGCAGTTGGACAAAAACACTGTCTGTGGCTTGGGTTTGTAGGTGCTGCCATAAGCCTGCACAAAGTCAGGACATCAAATTTTCTGGAAGTCGAAATCCCTGCTGTATTTCCCCCTTCCCTTGGTTCAGCATTTCTGGTGTCTGTGTGCAAACTACAGGGATGCTGGTGCTGAACATGCTGGGTAAGGACAAAAAGATGCTTTCATAAGTACTTGCCTTGAGTGTAACGACAGACACCTCAACAAGACCAATCTCGTCCATTATTAAGAAGCTACAAAGAGTGTGTCTCAATCAGGGTTAGTCTCCCAAGACCCCTTTTTAGTCTGTATAGAGCAATAGGAAATTGTGGGAGTGACTCATTTGGCCTATTTTTGTCTTTTACTTTAGAATGGAATAAATCGCATCTAGACTCCACTGACTACACTGAGAAGGGGTGCATTTGCCAGAAAAGGGAGTGTGCAGAGACTGAGTCAGATGTGGATGTCTCTGTTTAGCCGTAGAACCCAAGCACAATTGGGTTGCAATACAGGCAGACAGAAAGAGACGTGCAGTGGGTCCTCAGCTCCTCTTCCAGGTGAGTTAGCACCGTGTCTCATAATCTGTTTGCGTCTGGACACGTTTTCCTTCTGGGAACATTTCCCAAGGTTCCCTTCAGCGCATGATGTTCACGTCCTGTAGAGGAGGAGAGAGGATTCAAAAAGTTGGTGAAAGTGAAAAGGCCACTCCCATCACACAGCTGTAGTCTAACACCTTTTGTCTGCCAGTTTTGGTCAGCCTGGAGTAATTAGTGTATGCTTATTCCCTTTGTAATGGGTAAGATTTAAGGATAAGAATGGGCAGACTTCCTATATTATGAATTCTGCATGTTTCTTTCAATATTATAAAAATATTTAATTCAAGACGATTTTAACGGGGTTTTTTTTTTTTTTTGGCCCATGAAAAAAGTAAATTAATGTAATAAAAAATTTATAGGATAGGAAAAACAAGCTAAACATGAGAAAAAGAGCACTTGTTTTGCATTTTTAAGTCAGGAGACTGATCTTGAAATTGCTGTTTCTCTTACCAACTTGCCAGGGAAACTTTTCTTGTCACACCGCTGAAGGATGTCTGGTTTTACTACAAAGCCCAGCAGTGATCCTTATCACTTCAGATGGATGTGTTCTTGCTGTGCTAAGTGGTCCTTCAATACTTCTGGCACCCCTGGTTTAGCTCAAATCCCAGGTGAACAGACCACAGGGCAGCAAATAGACCACTGAACAATCTTCTAGTCTATATAAAGGAGCTGTGGAAAATCAGACTCTCTGCTGAAGATATTGCAAGCTTTTTGTCTGCTCTCATATCCCAATTCTTATTCACTTTTTTGCCTTCTTTCTATCAGCATAGCGAGTGTGTTCTAGATCCTCCAACTAGACACAAAATTATATTTGCTTATATTTCTAAGAGGCCTTGAGTCCATTTTGTTGACATTAGATACTCAATTCTCATGCTGCCATTTCAAGCTATTAAGGGTGAAATGTCTATCACTTTACACAGCTGAAAAATTAATTCATTCCTGGCTGGAAAGAGCAGGCTGATAAGCAGGGCTGGGCTTGGATCAGAATAGGAGGCAAAAAATAAAAACCGTCTTTGCTTTCCAAATCAAGATCAGAGTCAAATAATCCAGAAACTTTATCATGAGATGATAGGAAAGTCCAAGGGATGGGAGAAAGAAAAAAAAAAGCAAATGTCAACAATTTAACAGATAAAATATCAATAATAGATCAGGGCACAATATCACTGGAACCAACTCAGAGATGTTTTAAAAAAGCAGATTGCAGAAAAAGCACAACAAAGTGGATCAAAATTGGATCAAAATTATCAGGTTTGTCTGGAGGATATTGGCTGTTTTTCAAAAGAACTGTGTTGACACCCCAGTTTTGTGCTTTTATTCCCCCAAATTGTTCCTGAAATGGTCTGTATATAATGATACATCATTCCAGCTCTTTGCATTTGCCTACCAGCTTCATTTCAGAGTGCCTGAATTACCATTTCAAGTACTATCTATAAAACTCCTGAGGAATTTACAGTTAAAAGTGGTCAAAAGATCATCTGCCAAGTATAATAGAACTGAAGTGATGTGTAACAAATTCCCTTGCATGGGAATTGCATTTCAGAAAGGACTACAGATCCGGTTTTGAGTATACACAATAATTCCATAAAGGAAAACAACAATTTAAAAGTAATCAAAATATTGTGCTTGGTTTTGACTATAATAATGTAAAGTTTCATCATGAGATTAAGGTCAAAAACTGAAAATGCCTGCAGACTTTGTCCCCTCCTGACAAAAAACGATCTCTGGCGTCAGGTAGTCCATGTCACTTCTCAGCTGCTCTACAGGAACATGATATTCCTGGGCATGATGCCTTCACTGTTTAGGAAAAGCCAATTAGTACCAAAAAGCCGAGCAAAATGAGTCTCTCCATTGCATATGATGCTTTTCCCTCAGGGAAGGGAACGAAAGAGAAACAATATGTGACAGTACAGTCATGTTGCTTAATGCATGCCTGGAAGGAACTCAGCTATTGTTGTGAACAGGCTTGTTTAAAGCCTCTGAGGAACAGAATAGTGTCTTTCACTCCAAAAAAAA
>VZRN01005753.1:316270-333722 GCA_013397935.1 Dasyornis broadbenti | reverse complement strand
AAAAAAAAAAAAAAAAAAAAAAATGCAGAAAGAAAGGGATGTGTGAAATCAGGCTTTGTGTTTGGTTTCCATTTTTGCTGTTCTTGTGTGGTGGTGGGTGCGTTGTGTGTAATTTTTTTGTGTGTGAAATCAGAGTAATTTCATTAAATACTTTGCATGAAGGAAATTCCTAAATACTGATTCACATGAACAAGCAGATATAATGAGTATGAATTTTTTTTTCCTGTGTGTGAATTAAATGATCTCATGCAGTACAAAATTAACACCAGTTTTCTTCTTGACAGAAGTTGGTTCCAATTAGGTTTTTCTGTGATAATTAGCAGCCTACAGTGGTTGTAGCTGCAGGGTTGTGAGGGAAGCAAAACTGATTCTAAGCACAAAATACAACTTAATGTCATAAGCTAAGTCTTCAAAATGGAGCCTAGGTTCCTGTGGAAGAGTTCCATCCCTGGAATGATTCAAGGCCAAGTTGGAGAGGACTTGGAGCATCCTGGTCTAGTGGAAGGTGCCCCTGCCCATGGCAGGGGGAAGGAACGAGATGATGTTTGGGTTTCTTTCAACTCAAGCTATTCTGTGAGTCTGTAATTCTTTGATTCTATGATGATTCTATATTAGAAGAAGAAGTGTTAATTATTCTTTTTTTTTGCACTGATCCTCACATGACACCTCTCCTTAGCAATGACTATTCACATTTCCAAGTAAATAGATTTTATCCTGTTTTGCATGTAATACTGGCAGACTGTTTTTATAGCATATTATCTGTGGACATAAAGTACTGAAATTTGAGCTAAGGAATGTTTTTACCTATTTTTTTTACCTTATTTTTTTACCTTATTTTCCATCTGCAATATTTTATCTCTGTCTTGAATCCTAACATTCCTGTTGCACTGACATGGTTTAGTGTTGGGCTTGACATTGTTATGTTACTGGTTCAACTCAGTTATGTTGAAGGGCTTTTGCTACCTAAAGGATTCTGTAATTTCTACGATTCTGTGCTTTGCACACACAGTAAACACACCTTGTGTTTCAAAAGTGCCAGATTTGCAAATCAGGAGGTGAAATACCTGCACCTTGATGTAAACCATTCTCCCTTTGCAAACTCTTAACAATGATTACATCTGTCATTATTCCGTGGCAAAACTCCTATTCCCTTCACTTGGTGGCATCAGTAGCATTCCTCTAATCCTCAAGAGGCCTGCACGGATAAAATCCTGCTGGACTTCTCTCAGCCATATCTTACTGGACTGGTCTTGCAAGGTTTCTGTGGGACAGGTGCTCCCTTTCTGAGGAACAACATCTCTACCTAGAAGGTACTGGCTTACAGTGACTGATATGGATGAAAAGAGCCATTTTCTGATTTTATGAAAAGAGGAAAAGACTTTCCTTTTCAGGAGGAAAGAAAAGGTGTAATTGAAAATCTGGGCTTTTGGAATGGTTTGGGCTGAAAAGGACCTTAAAGATCATCCAGTTCCAGCCCTCCAGCCAAGAGCAGGCATATCTTCCACTAGACCAGGCTGCTTTCAAGCCCTTTCTAATCTTGTCTTAAACATTTCCAGGGATGGGACATCCACGGTTTCTCTGGGCAACCTGTCTCAGTGGCTCACTACTCTCACAGTAAAGAATTTCTTTCCTACCATCTAATCTAGCCCTGCCCTCTGGCAGTAGGAAGCCATTCTCCTTGTTCTGTCACTCCAGGCCCTTGTCCAAATTCCCTCTCCAGCTCTCAGAGCCCCTTTAGGCACTGGCAGGGGCTCTAATGTTTTCCCAGAGGCCTCTCTTCTCCAGTTTGAACAGCCACAATTGCCTCAGCCTGTCTCCAGCCCTCGGGGCAGCTGGCTCTGGACTCATTCCAACAGTTTGATGTCTGTCCTGTGCTGGGAACCTCAGAGCTCAGAGGGTTTTCCAGCTGGGGTCTTCCAGTGGAGGGGGAGGATCACTTTCCTCGACATGCTGGTCAGGCTTCTTTATATTTAAGTATATGTTTTACACATTATTTCATACCCCTGCACACAACATTCTTCTGAGCAGCGTGGTAGTGCACCTGTGCTGTTTCATGGCCCTGCTCAGTTCCAGGAAACACTGATCTCTGCAGATCAGATCCAGAGGCAAAGACAGACCCGGAGGGTGCTGTCACCACCCCCTGCCCACTGCTCCCTTCATGGGGGAGAGGAAGAGAATTGTTCTGGCGTCCATTAAGGATGGTGGGTTTGTGAGGTTTATTGCTGAGTGTTAAAGCGGGTCTGTGTTGATGCACAGCCCACGGCGAAGCAGGGCGAGCCAGCCCTGCCGCAGAGAGCGGGGCCAGCACAAAGGATGCAGCAGATACTCGGTGCCATCTAGTGGGATGAAGCGCGGTGAGCACCGGGAAAGATGAACGAAAAAGGTGCCTAATCTCGCAGCTTATTTCATGGACTTTTGCTCACGACAATTTATATTTCTCTGCAGGGCACAAAGCCATGCTCCTGGATGCATAAATACATACTCATAACACGCACGTCAGCACAGCAGAGTTTAGCGCCGTGGCAGAGCTGGTTTTCTCACGGAGAGCGTCCGCTGCCTCTTATCTTGCAGCTCCAGCTTTGAAGTATAGGGTTCTGCAGGGGTGAGCAGCGAGGATTTCTACCTGCTATGCCTTTTCTGCTTCCTGGGAACTAAGATTAAAAGGGAAAGAATGAAAGAGAATTAAATTGTTTATGTGGCTATGAGGAAAGGCTGAGAGAATTGGGATTGTTCAGAGGGGAGAAGAGAATGTTCGAGGGTGACCTAATTGTGGCCTTCCCGTGCCTGAAAGGGCTACAAGAAAGTCAGAGAGAGATTTTTGGAAGGGCTTGAAGTGATAAGTGAAGGGGGAATGGCTTTAAACTGACAGAGAGAGGTTTGGATTAGATACTAGGAAGAAATTCTTCCCTGTGAGGGTGGTGAGGCCCTGGCACAGGGTGCCCAGAGCAGCTGTGGCTTCCCCTGGATCCCTGGAAGTGTCCAAGGCCAGGCTGGACAGGGCTTGGAGCAACCTGGGGTAGTGGAAGATGTCCCTGCCCATGGCAGGGGGTTGGAACAGAATGAGATTTAAAATATCTTCCGACCCAAACCATTCTGTGATTCTATAAATCATAGGCTGAAAATTCTGAGAAAACATAACATTATTTGGTGTCTGGCTAATAATTAATAAATAAAGGCCTCTTCTTGCTCTGAGCCTATGAGGCCCTGTGGTGTAGCCATATATAAACCACAGGAGAATTGGAGTCCATAATCTTTGTCCTGCTAGGAATTGGGACAGATTAAAGCTAGAGAAAAACAGGGACACTGTCTAACTGGAATGGTTGCTAAAGGTCTGTGGAAGAGTCAATGCATCTACTCAGTATTTTCCCGGCCAACACAACTCACTGAAGTCAGGTTTCTCCTTTTCTGAACATTTCCTGGAATTATGATAGGAAGCCACAGGTGTATTTAACCACAAGTAAAGAGGCAGAGTTAACACACCTTCTTTCTAAAACTGAAGGGGTTATTTACCATGTTTACCTTAACTTCAACTGCAAGAAACAGAAAAAGTGACATTTCCAAAAATATCACCTGGAGTGGGTGGGGGATATGGCAAAATACATCCCAAACATTACTTTTGCATCATATTTTATGACTTTTATGTCTTGTTTTCCAACTGTCTTGTTTACGATATTTATCAAAAAGTTTCACCAAACTTAGATCAACCATGCTTATATGGGATTACAACTTCACTTTGCAGTTCCTTAAAAGACAAAAACAACTCTAGGAAAAAGCTTCTATAGATCCACTTTACCAAATATTTATTTCTATTCTTAATAATGGGAGTACTATAAATTTTCTAGTTTCAGAAATGGCTGTCTGCATTCCTAACCCCAATTAGTTTCTGTTCCTCTGGCCTGTTCCCAGCAACACAACTGACCTAAAAGGAATAGTCCTGCTTCCTGCCATCAGAACTGTCTTGCTCACTGCCTACCTGCCTCTGTTGGGATCCCATTTCTGAGCCAATTCAGATCAGTCTTGCAGGAAACTATTCCCAAATATGTCTCAGATAGGGTCAGATTGTAAGATTGACCAAGATGCTCAAAAATGGCACGGAGAAATGCTGGGGTTTTTTGTATTTGCTGTTTGTTGAGCGTTTTTTTCTCATTAACATTTAAAAAAACCTGAACCACCTTAACAGGCATAGGACTTCTGAGGCTTGATAAACTTCTGCAAGTCACCTATGAGATATTCTTGTTGCACCCTAGAAATCTAAAGGGTTTGCTCATTCCTAAGAAGGCCTTTCTCTCAAGAAAAGCCACCTGTAGCTGAGGAAGTGGAATTCAGCCAAAGATAATTAAAGAAATTCAGTCAGCTGCCAAAGCAAATGGAAACACGTTGGGGCTCAGAGTCCAGCAAGATATTTAGAGATAGTAATTTCTCCTACTAAAAAAAATGAATAAAAGTTCTTCCAGTCATCTGTGGTCAAACAGCTGAAATGCCAAAAAATGGGTGTCATTTCTCAAACTGTGGCACAGGGCCATGCCTGAGGGTTCCTGATGACTGACACAGTCCTGTCTTTGTTCAGCAGCCTCTGCTCTGAGAATCCCATTGCTGTGCATCTCACTGTTGTGTTCAGGGAGTTTATTAAGGAGCCTACTCTATTTCAGCAAGAGTGATGTTGAGGGTAAGAAAAACCTTACAAAATAAGACCCTTGTTGCCCTAGTAAAATCCTTGCTCACTTCTGCTGCTTGGGCTGACCAGGCAGCATTCTGGGAATGACTCAGCTAAACTAGAGGTGAAAAACAAGTTACATAACTGGAAAACAACTGTTGGAACCAGTAAGTGCTTACACCGTGGGGCTGGTGGCTGGTTACACCTGATGTGTGCTCCTACAGTGGTACGTGGTGGTTGGTTAAACACGTTTGTTGTGCCTCACAAGTATGGAAACTCATAACAAAGGAACAGCTTAAGAGCCCGGGATTTTTACAATAAAGCGCTTCAGCCATACAAATGTTAAGGGGAATTGCTGTCTCTCATCCATTACAGAATGATGAGGAATGAGACCGCAAATCTCCTCCAGAGTAGCAGACGGCCCCCCAGGGTAGGAAGAGAGAGATCGCTGTGCCAGAATTTCTGCCTGTCATCTTCAGACCTTTTCTTTGAGGACAGTTTTGTCAATAAGTGGATGAATACCACTGGGACTCCTTTTGCAGGAAAGTCAGTGAAATCCAGGGTTATACTTCCTCTTGCGCAGTCACTGACCACAAGATATTTGTGCCACTTGTAAAGATGCTGGAGGGCTTCACCAGCCTGGAGGTTCATGGGTAAGATGTAGTCTTAGGAAATGAAATCTTCTTTATCTGAGTGCATATATCAATCCTTGTTTCCAACCAAATTCACTTTAAAAGTACAAAAAACACCAAAAAACCCCCAAAACAAACAAACAAAAACAAACAAAAAACCAAACTAAAACAACCAACAAACAACAACAAAGAAAAATCAAACAAAAACTCCCAAGCCACCTCCCAAAAAAGCCAGACAAACAGAAAAACCCCAAAACAACAACAGAACCCCCAATCATACAAACAAGCCCAGAATACCCCAAACCTAAAACCCACTGCCTGGTGCTTTATCTCACTCACTATATTAGGAATACTGTGACCATGACTATAGACCAGGGCACATGATGATGCTGATTCTGTAAATCTTTACTGTTTTTTTACAGAGCAACATCAGAAAATAGATGTTTTATACAGGCAGATTTTCTTGGAAGCATTGGGATGACTTATGTTGCAGGCAGATCTTAAGGACCTTTAGAAAGTTATTTTAATGATGTAAGATTTTTTAAAATTGTTATTCTGAATTTCATGAGGAATCTCTGTTCAGTCTTGCATTTCAGCAGATTTTTTTAGTCTGGTTTTCAAAACAACTTTCAACAGTTTGGATGCTGAATACTCCTGAATATGGCTCCACAGACATCAGGATAAATTCCTGTATACCCGCTGTATCCTTTGAAGTTCAGTTGCAGTCGAAGGGATGGAATGAATGCCTGGTCCAGGTGGGGTGCACAATTTTCTGTGGAATAATGCCATGTGTGGGAATTACCGCTGTTCATCACGGTGCTGGATGCTTTGTAATAAAGGCATTACAGTGCCTCTCTTCACAAATCTGCAGCTATGTGGGATCCCATTAACATCCTCAGGATGAAAGATCTGACTAGTCTGTGCAAAGAGCTCAAGTGCAAAGAGAAGGATTTACCCCTGCTCGCGCCGAGGACGGCGGCAAGGACCACCACTAGGGCAGGCGCTTTTATCTCTGAACTTATAAATAAGGGAAGGTGCAGATGAAAGACCAGGACAGCCAATGTGGCAAAAGACACTGCAAAAGATGCTGTGAGTAAAAAGAGAAAGGGAAAAAACATCCTCCCGTGCGTGTGTCAGCTCTGCCTGCAGGTGGCTGCGTGTCTCATCCAAACCTGCAGGTGTTTCCCTCAGAACTCCGGCACCCACAGTCTCTCCTAAGGGCGTCTGCCTTAATCAGAGCAGGAGGAAAAATCCAAGATGAGGATCACTACTTATTGAACTCTGCAAGAGGGGGAAAAAAAAATAAAAATAAAGCCAATGCATTTAAGAGAGGAGTATAAAATGGAGCACACATGAAATGCACCATCTGTCCACAAAATAGAAAGAAAAAAGTTTTATTGCTGAGAGCAGGCACTTTTTGGTTTTATCCAAAACATTATTACCAAAAAATAAAAACATAGAAATGCATATTTCAGTTGATCAAAATGTTTGGGAAATAAACATCTGTTCTGCTGAACTCTTTGAGGCAATTTTTTTTTTGTTTGTTTTGTTTTGAAAAGCATCGTAATTTTGCTTTTACATGCATATTCAAGTGAAATATTCTAATTATCAGTTGAAATTATGCTTTCTCAGAAATTGCATTTCTATTTTTATTCATTTCCATAAAGTTTGAAAATAAAATAAGAAAAGCTGTCCCTAGATGAAATATCTAATTAGAATAAAACATTTAGAAAGTCATTTAAAACTTTGTGATGAGAAAAGGAGGAATTATTCAAAATTCCACTCTTACCTTAGTAACATGTCTGATTATGTATTTCCCATGATTTGTTTTAACACACCTCCTTCTTCTTTCAAAACAAAACAAAACAAAAAAAAAACACAATGATTTTTCAAAATTTAGTATGAGATGCACAATAAACCCCAAAAATTTAGAGACCACATGTATAAAGGACCTGATTTCTCATGTAACTCTGCTAATGATTCCCACCATAAAGAGATAATTTTCCTACCCTTGTTGTTATGGAATCATAGAGCCTTTAGGTTGGAAAAGACCTCTGAGATCACCGAGTCCAGCACATTGCACTGTCCTGATTAGCACTGCAGTGCCAATCCGAGCTAACACTGAGCTGACACTCAGACATCCGTATTCACGCAGGAGGAGAGCCAGTGAACCTCTAAATCACAGCAAAACTTTGCATCATAAATAAGTACCGTGGGCTGAGTAAAATGGAAAAAAATTATATAAACCTCTGCTAAGTCCTGCTCCGAAAAATATCAAACTGGAAGGCTTCTAACGGTGTCCTGCTTGGAAAAACACAGATAAGAGTTTGGTTGTAGTGGTGGTCTTGATGTGTCCAAAATGTGCACTCCAATGAGAAACCTGAAAGGTTCTAGCAGCTAAATCAGAAAATGAAGGGGGCATGTTTCTAAAGTTTTCTGCATTGGTATGTGTGCATCTCAGGGCAATATAGAATAATCCTTTCTGGGCAGTCACAGAGGAGGCTTAGGACACAGAACAAGCTCACAAAAAGTACCTTTGAGAGACAGAAAAGATGAAGTCCTCCCATATAAAAATCTAGCTTTATTTTTTGTCACTGGGTAGAAATGTTTACAATATAAGAGGAGAGTGAGCAGCAAGAATGTTATTAAGTTCTTGTCTTCTAAAGCATCAGAGATCTTGAGAGAATTGATAAGTTCTAATTGACTAAAGCTTTCTGTGGCTTCACAATATAATGAACCAGACAAGTGTTGCTCAACCTAACCATGAAATTACCTAAATATAAACTTTCAGATTGTGTGATGTTTCAGCTTCTATTTTAATAAAAATATAGAGGAAAAATACCAATGAGGGTTTGACAAACATCTGGCTCTGTCCTCCCACCCACACAACTTCCCAGGCACATAAGATCTTTTAATCCTTCAAGTTCAAAAAATCAAAACAGTCAGGCTTTTGCTAGGAGCATTCAACCCTGCTCTTATCTGGGCTTCTGGTATAGGGACTTTTCATAACAATAAGTGCATCCCATATGCTTCAAAACTCTCCATAACAGCACAAAGTGCAGACAGGAGCTGCTGCTGCTGCCTTCAATTACACCCCTGCCTTTGAGGTCTGAAGAGAGAGATCTTCTCTTTGACTTCTGCAAAGTCCACAGTTTGCTTCCAGAGGAACACTCCTTCAGATATTTATCTCCTGAAGGTGAAGAAGACATCCTTTAAATCTGTCTTTAAAATTTCAGAAAATGGCCAGTGCTAGGTGTGTGGGTGTCCCTTTTTATGATGGTTTAAGGTATGGGTTGACGGAGAAAGGATCTGTGTGGCAGGGGAAAGTGGCACCAACATGAGCAAAAATAAATCTTGAACAGTCTGTCTAATTTGGCAGCTTCAGCAGAGTTTTCCATTCAGTTTACACAGTGTCCTCACCACCAGGAAAAATTGAATTCTGACTTTCCAGGGTTTTGTGTGTTATGTCTGCTGGAACTTGCAAGCAAGATTCTCCCAGGAAATCTTGAGAGAGAGACCACTGTGCTGTGTGGAAACTCTCAAGGGTGCATTCACAGAATCACAGAATGGTTAAGGTTGAAAGGACCTTAAAACTCATCCCATTCCACCCCCTCATTCCACCTTCCACTAGACCAGGCTGCTCCAAGCCCCATCCAGCCTGGCCTTCAACACTTCCAGAGATAGGAAGTCTACAACATTGTCTATAACTAGTTAAGAATAGATAAGTTTGGTGAACCTTTTTTCTCCTTTTCTGAGACCTTTGTAGTATATTCCTTTAGTCAAATATTTCATGACCTGCTTGAACTTTCTTCCAGGACCAAGGGCTAGCAGACATCCAAAATCTTCTCCTCTTCACCCTGCCCTTCCATCTTCTGAAGAGAATCAGCTTTGCAGAGCCCTTCTGCATTTGAGGACTGACATGAAACAGGTTTTGGGTTTCACCCCAGAAAAATGTGGCATAAAATGTTGGGAATGAAGAGGCTACTTCCATTTGAAATGAAAGCATCTGGTAATTCCCCCATTTAGTGTGTGCATGCCTGTTTCTGCTTTTGTAGTAGAAGTGTGATCTTTACTCTTTATTTATAATAATTTCTAACAGATCACCAGTAGAATTCCTTTGGAACTGAGATAAAGTAACTCCACAATTAAAACCACAAAGAAACAGACATAATTAAATGAGACATGCAAGGGTATTTTCACTATTTTGAACCCTTTATGTGTCTGAATTTCAACCAGTTAATTGAAATAATAGTGGAATTCAAATAAGAATAGCAAGATTTAACACAGAACACCATTTCAATTTTTGTTCTTTTTTTTCTTGCAGTAAGAGAAAAAGAAAGGAAAATTCAGAAGACATGAAAAAGAGAAAGAAAGAAAAATAATTTCTTTAGCAGGAAATTACCTGTTGAGAATTAAACAATTATATTTAAAAGGTGTAAAAGTGCTATATAAAATAATACTTATATAAAGTCAACAGCAATATTTTTTAATTTCTTGATTTTTCTGCTTTGTGGCGTGATTGTACTTGTGTGGGTACAATTCATTAGTGTTCATGGACAACCCTGCTTGTGCAGGGACATGGGACCCAGTGTGCCCCCCTCTGAGTTCTGCTGCTGAAGGGGAAACTGGAATGCCTTTGTCTGTGATAAAATCTGTCATGCATAAGCAACATCCAAGAATAAATAAGATGAGAAGATCTCCACATGTCTTGGCTCTGTTTCACTGAATATTTGTCACAGAAGAGTAATAAGGAGGTTGGGATTATCAGGGAATTTCATAGTAAAAGGAAATGTGAGAAATTTAGAAACGTGGCATATTTCTGTAAGGATTCAGGGAAGAGTGGAGTAGGTTATCCTAGGCCTGAGTTAATGAATAGTTGCAGATGAAAGAACAAAATCAAAATACAGATCAGGAATAAAAAAAATTGCTTTTCCATTCTCAGAGGAAGTGGTAAGGACTGCTGCAGTCCACGAAAAATTCAAGGCTTGGCCTTGAAGTTAAAGTCTGCATCCATCACCATAAGGGCACTATCCTGATCTTCACCCTATTAAAATGTTGAAATAATATTGGTTTAAGAAGGCCATCAAAATGGTAATAACTCCTACTATGGTAGAAGATATACACACTGAAAAAAAAAAAAAACAAAAAACAACCAAAAAACAACAACAACAACAACAAAAAACCCTACCTGCAAGCTGGTGTTGTGTTGAGAGGGAAAAAAACAGAAAAAAAGAGACAAACAGCTCCTGGGTAGGAGCTATGGCTTTGATTTAGATACTGGACCAAAGACTGAGATAGGTTTTGAGGATTTGTTTTTTTTTTTTTTTTTTTAAGGATAAACCAGAATCATGTGCTCACTCTCTGCACTTATGGTGTGCCAGTAGCACCAACCTCTCGTTGTAATTCAGGGCCTCTCATTTTAACTCATGATATGTGTCCAACAGCAAGATGCACAGAGGCACAGAGGTCAGTCTGACTCTCCATCCCTCTTATCTTTTGATTACCTACATTCTCCTGCCTTCTTTAAACCATTGCTCAGATATGACAAATAACAGCTCTCCGTACCTAATAAACTTTTGACTCTAAGAAGGCTCCATCTGGGTCTGTTTAGCAACATTGCTTCTCTGGTTGTAAGGTCTGCTAATAATTTGGGACTGGGAATGTAAGCAGATAGACAAGAGAGGTTATATTTTGTCTGTAAAGCTTACGTACATAGGGTAAAACATATTGAGAACATAGAACTTTGGGGAATAAAATGAGTCTGAGATAAAAAACAAATGTTTCATAGCTGTTGTCTCCTGTGTGCTAGCTATCAGCCTTATTCACTAGCTGTGGATTCAAAAGATGGATTGAGGTTTGGACCACTTTGCCACTGAGCATTTACAGACCATTTAATCTAAAGTGTCTTGGAGTTCCAGCTGAAGAGACTGCAAATTTTGGAAATAAGAGTGCTATCAGAGTTCACACAACCTGAGTCTTCTCCTACTGTGTTTTATCCTGGGATTGAACCCTGGCCTCCTGAAATGTTCTCAAAGGTCAGGATATAGCAGTCATTTTGTGATGAGCCCTCTGAGGTTATGAGTGCTGCCCGTGCCAGTTAATTTCATCTGTATTCATTCAAAATGTATTCCCAAAACATCCATCAGTGGAAAAGTCAGTTTTGTCAAGATCAAAAATTATCTTTGCAACAAAATTCCTCAGAGCATTCTTGTGATGGTGAAAGATTGAGATTTAAGTCACTGTTTCCAATCAGAGAAAACTGAACCCATTGAGGTAGGCATGAAATATTTCTGTTCTCTTTGTTGAAGAGCAAAAGAAAGCTCTCTAAAATTGAATCTCATCATTTCACAGACAGAAATTTCCTTTTTTCTGGCAGACCTGCTAATAGTTTGCTTTCACACTGGACAGCTGGCAGTCATCAGTGGCAATTAAATCACAATTAGAGCAGACGTAATTTCCGAATTCTGCACAAATCTTTATATTTTTGTTAAAATGTTCCTTAATCTCAGGAAAACAACAAATAGAAGGAACAGCTTTCAGCTTTTAATATATTATCTTTCCAGAAGAACAAAATAGTTAGCATCACCAGACAACAGCCCATCATGTCTAAACAGAAATCACATAAAAATTCAGTATGGAAAATAATATGAAATATGATCCAGTGATCACTGGCCTCCTCTTTCCAAGACAATTTGGAAATATATCAAAACTTTTGTATTTGTTTTCTAAATCACAGCCTATTTGCAAGTCTGATGACACAAAATGTTGTGTGTTATGTTTCAGAATGATCATATTTTATTTTTCTTAAATTGGACAGGAAATAATTTTGATTATTTTTTTCCCCCACAGGGAATATAGTTTCTTAGGACTTGATTTACTTGAATAAGAGTTCCCAGCCCCAGTGTCAGTGGGGAACAGAACACTACCAAAAACTACATAAACTGTCAGGCAAGTAGGATATTTGCAAAGGAGATGAGGACAAGAGAGCTTTAGCAATACTGACAAGGAAATGGCTCAGCCCTGAAATACAGCAGACAAGTGAACAACAGAATTTTGAGAGTGGTTTGCTCACATCTTCAAGACTGAAGACCTTACTAACCTAACACACACTGGTGCCCCTAATTCCTGTGATGGATGAAAAGTGCCTTTGACACTTCCCAAGGTTCCAGCTGCCTTGTGTGCCCTTGGTGTTGCCCATGGTTACTGAGGATGAAGATGGTTTAGGAGAAGATTGAAGAAGGTAAGTGTGTACAATGTATTTTATTTAGTCTGAAATAAAAGAGAAGAGTTCTGTCCTGGATGTGAAAAGACTCAGAATGAGAAAAATAGAATTTAAAAGAACGTTTTTGCCATGAAGATCATGGTAGGATAGGATGCAGTCGTAAGTAAGTCTGCAGAAGTAATTTGTAAGTAAGATGCAGAAGTTGAAGAGAAATTTCCATACAGACTTAAAGGGAAATTTATGTAGAATAAGATGAATTTCTCTTCTTTTCAAAGGGGAAGAGATGTCCTAGAGATAAAACAGACAAGGAAATCAACACTTTAAGGCAAGGAATAGCAAAACTCAGAGAGTATTTAACTGCCAGCATCAAAAGCAACACTGAAACAGATAAAGGGGGAAGGAAGAGTCTGAGGAATAACCAGAGCTCATGGAGAGTGTGAGTATTGTCTGTGAAAGTATAAATACTATTGCCGTGAAAAGTCTGGAGTTCTGTCCAAACCTCTAACACTACTGGTTCTGCTCAGTAACAGCTCTGTGTGAGAAATATCTTCCTAAAAAAGACAGCATTAAAATTATAAGACAAACTGATCCTGAACCAAATTCAGGATTTTCTGATGCCAACAGCTGGATTATCAGCTGCTATTTTGTTTGCTTAACCGAACCATGCTAATCAGTGCAATCTGTTCAGTGTGAAGTAAAAACAATCTTTTCATTTACTAGCACCAAAATAATGAAAAGATGCAGAGTACTTTAATATAGCAGTGACCATAAACCTATACATGACTTATATTTTCTTTAAGAAATGAAAGCTTCTTGCCTAAAACTCTGAGACAGCAGACAGGAATGTTGTGCAACAGCTGTACAACAGCTTACGGCAGGATTGCTCTACAGCTGTGGCAGTTTCAAGAAATAAGGGGTGCAAGGCTTTTAGAAAGGGATCTGGCTTTTTATTAGAGAGAGTATGTACTTGGGGGGAAAAAGGGCAACTTATAATGGTGCAAGTCCTTCTTGATGCATGGGGAGTTTGTATGATAGTTTGCTTGTTTTGTTTTAATAGTTAAGTAAAGAATTTTAAAAGGTTTAAGGGTTTACCATAAAGATATTTAACAAGTTATGAGAAAAATCCGACATATGCCAGGTGTTCAGGATTTCTACTTTTCAGTCCATTTTTTCAGGAAACCCAAACCAAATATTTGTATTACGAGATTTCAGTTTTCCCAAGAGCAGTCCTCTCTTTTGCCAACAGATGGGAGTAGAGTCAAGGAAATAGTGAGCTGCATATTGTTCAGGGCACTAAGACATATTTCGTAGAACTACAAAAAAGGGATAAAATACTATATTCAGAAGTTGAGGGAGAAATTTCCTTATCAAATTCTTAAAAGATAAGTCTCAGTCAGAGAAAACATGCAAAATACTTTATATCTTCAACATAGTCAGTTTTTTTACCTAAACTTCCGGAATTGTGTCTCATGTTGACATCCATTCTCCAATCGTCCTATCAAGCAGTGCTAACGAGGAAGAGATCTCAGAACTCTCCATCTTCCAAGGATGATTTGTGAGCACAGAGTGGCCATCAAAGTCATCCAGTCTGACTTCCTCCAACAATGACCAGAGAGGCAGTGACCTTGTGTTAAAAGCTTTTGATTATAGTGAACCAAACCATTTATATTTTCTTCAGGTGAATAGACATCCCTTTGAATGATGTTTACTGTCTAACCCAAATGAAAGTTTGGGGAAACATTTGTTTATGAATATCTTCTATTACAAGAAGATTTGTAAGCTCTGCTGCATGTTTAAAGATAAATGGATTTTTTGGTTAAGCACAGAGCAGAACATCGTAGCCTTCAATATACTCACACAGATGTAACTGTTTTATGTTTTAACTCTTGGGTCAATGTCTAGTCCCATTTCCAGCACACGCCCTAAGATTTGGAACACTCGTATGATACTTGCATTTCTCCAGTCACTACAGACCGGGTAGTAAGATGTCTACCCCTAATTTAGGCATCCCAAAGATGGGATTAGGCCACAATGATGTGGTATTGACTAGCGAATTGATAAAGATTTTATCAGAATGTATCTGAGAAATAATTTAAACTATTTTCAGTAGTTGGGAAGCTTTAAAATCATTTATATAGTCCATTTGATTTAAAACTACCACATCTAAACATGAACAAAAAGTAGAAATTTCAGTCCTGTGTGATCTGACACATGCTTAACTATTAAATGCCTTTGTGAAATTGCATACTTAAATAAATTCCTATCAAATTTATTGACAAATCAAACACATTCCCTCAAAATATTTTGATTTAATTGAGTCAACAGTTCCTGGTGGAAGTATTTAAGCATGTCCCTGTCAGAAATCATTCAAGTGTCTGTTATATTTACATGAAAGGATGTATGTCAGCACTGGATTACAAGAACGCATCAGAAACTTGCACCAAGGCTGATCGGTTTCGAGTGACAGACAGTGAGATGAGTCATGTCCTTGGCACATCATGAAGTGGGTTGGTCGCCTCTTTAAGAAAGAGGCCAGGACACCAGAATTATCCCCTTCAATCCTTCAGGAAAGCTCTTGGGAGGATAACAGCCACAAGCAGTGTCCAGGATTTCCACTTTGCCTCCTTGCATGAGGTGGTCTTGACTGAACAAAGTGTAAAATGCAGAAACATGGCTGAACACGTCTAAAGTTAAGGTCACCATCATGGACCATTGCCCTTTTCTCACTCCTGTCATTGAGCAGGAATGACAGTGATTTGTCCTTACTTCTCAGAATGGATACACTGACTCTTAACTTTTGTTCCCAGAATAAAATTCTGGAATTATTAATATGAAAATCAATTTTTATTAGCAACTACTGAAATTATATTCCTATTTTATTAGCACGTAATTTTATGAATATGTCAAAAAAAAAAAAAAACCTTCTTCCAGTTAATGATTTCTCTTCTGTGTGCCCTTAATATAAAACTTCCAAATCTCATTAACAGAACCAGCCATAGAAATGCACAATGTTAATAAAGCACGATGGAAAACTGCTGATACAGTAAGTTTGGAGTACAAATGTGGTAACTTTTATAATCACAGTGGAAAACTGAGTACTGATGGTGTATACTATTACCTTGACTAATATGGAATATACTTTGGCAGAAGAAAGAGTATTGGAACATACTTTTTATTCTGTGAGTTGAGGCAATCCAACACTTTGGTGGATCTCCTAGAGGCTGAGATTGATTAGACTTTTGCAGAAATCCACTACTCAGGTGTGGCATTTGGATTCACAGAGATGATCCTGTCAATCCTTTAAGCATATTTTAGGGTTTTTTTCAAAGTATGTTACGAAGGATTTTAGGTATAAGATACTTTGTTCCATAGCTTGATTTGTAATCCAAGATTTATCTGGTAATCAGGGGGATTTAACCTCTTTTCAAAAGATGAAGTCCATGAGCAAAGCTGGTTAATCTGTTTACACAAATATATATTAGCCATATGCACAGCTCTTTGGATTGCTTCCCATACTATTCCCTGGGTACCAGGAAGGCAAACAGTTTTGGTAGGATTACTGAGAGATGACAGAAATAGAAGCTGGGGTGGGAATTATCTTGTACGGTTGGACAAATAAAAGTAGATTAAAACAAACAAATAAAAGAAGACCTAAACACCTGGATGTCTACAGGTCACTCCACTACCAAAAATTAGGCTTTAGCAAATGCTGACAGCTCATTTAGTTCTTAGGGTCTCAGTGTCCATTTGCCTGCTCTAATGTGGGCTGGCTGACTGTCAGATCCTGGATTCCACCATCAGCAGCCAGGCTCTCAGCCCAGATATCCCTGGTGCTATCACTTTTCTCCCATCTAGAAAGGAGCGGGCAGAGCCCGCCAGAAAGATAACTGGAATAAAGATGCATGAACAACACACTCTTACAGGTCTGAAAATAAGTTTGGCTCAAGACAATCGTGGTTTGCTATCTGCTTATATTTTTTCCATAGGCATGCCCATTTATATGAATTCTCAGTATAATAAAAGTTTTCTATGGCATTTTGTGTGAGCTACAAAACAACAGAGCAGTTCCACATTTAAGTGATGACTCACTGTAACATGTATGATGCTGTTGGCCATTTGGAAATGGTAATTTTCACTGCTGTACCACAGTTTATGCTAAGCCTTCTGCAAACTCCAGCAGAGTTGATAAACCCACTGAGTGACGAGCCCTTTGAGAAATTGCTGAACCAAGGCTAACAAATTGAGCCCAGCGAGAACCTTACTTATCATCACTTTTTATTTGGGGGAGGCAATGCTGTGTGTGGCACCAGTTCAGTTGTAATTAAACAATTAAGGAATTGATATATTATTTCCTTCAGTGAAGTACAGAACCGCTTCTTACTAGTGTTGCTAATTAGACAGTAAGGAAGGTATCATGAAAAAATAATGACCACTTTGCTAGTCCCTAGTTTCCTGGGCTGGGGAGAGGGAGCAGGAGATTACAAATGCCATTAAGACATTTCTCTCATTTTATGTAGACGTTTTCAAACCAGAGCTAGAAAAGTGCCATTTGTATGGAATGGCCCACATTTTCACAGTTATGACGTGGCACTTACATGGATTTCACTTGAAGCAGAGGACTTCTGGATTTCAAACTTGAGAAATCTACATGGCAATGTTTGCTTTTAAACCTGACAAAGTGACTGATGCAGTTTCTTGAAAGGAAGCTTCGGTGTTATCCAAACAAAACCTGTGAAAAATATTTTTATACCAATTAAACTACAATTACCTTCATAATTGTGTTGTGTAGCAGAATCTTGACTCAGAATATGAGCATACCCCATCAGCTCTCCTGTCCTGCACCATATCTTGAGCAGGTGTTTTTTTTGTTGTTTTTTTGTTTGTTTGTTTGTTTAGGGGGGGGGTTGATTGTTTGTTTGTTTTTTCTTCTTCTTTTTTTTTTTT
>VZRN01005753.1:288608-316238 GCA_013397935.1 Dasyornis broadbenti | reverse complement strand
TGGTTTTTTTTTTTTTTTTTTTTTTTTTTTTTTTTTTTTTTTTTTTCTTTTCTTTTTTTTCTGGTAAATGGATTAAGACTTTGTTTCCAGGTGAAATGATGACAACATTGCCCTGCTGACTCTGACAGAGTGGGATTATGCCTGATGAAGTCACCCAAAAGAGGGCAGCAATGTTTTCAACTCGACCCGCAAAATTTTCTGAGTTTACCTGACAGGACCCTGTGTTTCACAGAAGAGTCTGGGTTAGAAAGGACCTTAAAGACCATCTTGTTCCACCCCCTGCCATGGGCAGGGACACCTTCCTCTAGACCAGGCTGCTCCAAGTCCTGTCCAACCTGGCCTTGGACACTTCCAAGGATGGGGCAGCCACAGCTTCTCTGGGAAACATATCTTTTCGTCCTTCTTTGTAGATTCTCGAAACCCACCTGGACATAATCCTGTGCAACCTGCTCTAGGTGAACCTGCTTTAGCAGGTGGGTTGGACTAGATGATCTCCACCCTTCCAATCCCAGCCATTCCATGATTCTATGGTTCTATGACTTCTTCTTCAGGAGGAGCCTGTGGATCTCCACCAGGTTTGGGAACCATCTGTGGAATGAGAAGCCTGATCGTGGAAGCTAGACATGCCAAGGTTAGTCAATCCACAGAGACAAGATTGGTATCAACTGTGAAATCAGTGTGTGGGCTGTGTGTTCTGAAACCTTGGTCTACACAACTGCTAAAAACCCTCTTGCTGGCCTGAGATTTCCCAGGTCTCTTTGTAAAATACATTTACCCACACAGTGGAAAGAAGCCCCAGTGGAACAGAGCATGGCAGCTATATTAGCATTGCAGCTGTATTGATACAGAGTGAAAGGGACAGAAAGAGAATAAAAGAGTAATTTTCTCTCCTGAAAAATCCCAGGGCAATTTAGCTTTACAAGTACACTTCCTTACCCTAGCCACTCCTGCAAAAACCACCTAGGGAATAAATTCTTTCCTGTGAAAAAGGACAGATCTTCCATGGTGACAAGTAGTTGGAACCCTAGTTTTGTGCTCCAGCTGCAAAAACATTTCTAGCTATTATTAAATGCTTTACTATTTTTTACTCCTGACTGTTTGCTTGAGTTTTCCTTCCTCTGTGCCCTTGCATTCCCTTGAGGTTCTCACATGCTGTGAATCACTGTCCCTCATCAAATGAATGCTTTATTATCTTACTTCTTAGTCTGTTATTTTGACAACTTTTCATTCTTTTTTTCTCTTCTTTTTTTTTTTCTTCCATGTTTTGTGTTGTTTTTTTCTATAAATGAATCTACAGTAACTGGGCTCCTTCCACCAGAAATCAACAACTGGTGCCACAAGCACTAAGAAGAGTTATTAAAGCCTTTCAGATGTTGAGAATTTTTCATTTCATGCTTTCTGTTTTTAAATATACGATGAAGAGGTTATTTATTATTTACGGTATGATTCGTTTTATTACCCTTCACTACTCCCAACAATGGTAGATGAAGGCTGCAATGCTGGGAAGCCCCAGCATCTTCCTGGAGCACCTCTCCTTTTACCATGCATTATAAATCAGATAATGAATTACTAAAGAACCAATTTGTATTTCTCTGAACAAGTTAGACACTGGTGAGTCTGCTGATACTCCTAATGTTCTCTTTAAAGACCAAAATGCTGATATGGCCAGGAAAGCTTTTCAATAACTCTGTAGCATGCAAACTACGCAAAGAGTGACCTCCAGGTCTGAGATATGCGCAGCGTGGCTCCTGCAGAGTCAGACAGAAAATGAAACCTTTTTGGCTCATCTGCCTTCAAAACCCACAAGATTCCCATTTTAATAGTTATATTTTATTTATAGAGCAGCTGCCTACAGGGCTAACCATGGGTATACCAGACACTTGGTGTAAGAATGTCTTCATCTTTTTTTCTTTCACTTCAGTAGCCTTTTAATCTTCCTTTGCTTGTCCCTTCAGCTTTTCTCTGTTCCCACCTTTCCATCACATGTTTTACAGCCCAGCATCCCCACAGACCTTATCCTAGTTTTAGGAAGGAAGTGTTTTTTTAAAAAAAAAAAATTATGACTCTTAATGTGAAAGTAGTTATTATGAATGCTGAAAGTGGTGATGATGGCTTTCCTTTCTGAAAGGAAACTTTTAAGGAACAAACTCAGGGCTCCAGTTCCCTGTTTTTGAAGAGCTCTTTGGCTTGCACTGCGTTTTTGGTGAAACATAAACTACTGTATGTGTACACTGCTGGACTCATCACACTTCCAGCACCTCACTGAATCCTGTGGATGCCCTAGGCTTCTTCTTTTCTCAGCAGTGAAAAATATGGGTATCTCCTTATGATATTTTATTCAGTCCAAAATTCTGATTGAATTCCTGTGAATATGTCTTCAGTTCAATAATAATAGACAGTGTCCAGATGGTCAAACTTCCCCCTGATATTTCTTCAGCAGGTAGGATGAACCTTCCTCCAAGGGATCATCTTCTCTGAGCCAGCTGGAGACAAATTCAATTCCCATTGCACTGTCCAGCAAAAAAATACACTACAACTTTTCCTTTGCATCTGGTAACTAACAGCAACCAGAGAGGGAAAAAAAAAAAAAAAGTTCTGAATCCTCCACTATATTTAGCTATTTTTGTTCCATGGTATTATTATTCATAAGACTTTCTTAAATGGGAAATTAATAAGAAAATAATACATTACACTCTTTCTGTCACAGAGATGTGTGAAGGGCTTGGTGGAACACCTCCAGCATTCGCCTGAAAACCTCACTATTTAGTGACTTCATTTTAATACCAATTCTCTCCAGAAATTCTTGGTGCAATTAATTCAAGCCATCTAAATTTAAAGTATACTAATTAGGCAGCCATCAAAAGGGAAAGTCTACCCTTCCAGGAAATTGGAGCCTTAAATATAGCTCTCATCATTTAACTATTTGGATTTTAAAGGGAAGAAAGGTATTTTGAGGCAGAAGCTTCCTGGGCTGAGATATATGAGCTCAGGCACTCACTTTCAAACAGGATAAAGCTCTGTATTAGTCTGGGCAAATAATGTGATTTCTATCATATTTTTGCCTTCTTGAAGTTAAAAATTTTAGGTAGTATTGTAAAAGGTTCAGAACCAACAGAACAATCTACCTTTTCTTGCACAGAACTCATGAATTGAAAAGCATTGAGTTAGACTGGATATCTCAAATGAAAAAAAAAAAAAAAAGGGCTAAAGGATACCTGCAGCTTCTGTCAAGGGCTCACAGGAATTCTGATGTGCTCCCAAACTATCTAATAGACATTTGCAGCACTGCATGTGGCCCATGAACTCCAAAAAATGAATTTCAGAAGGCTGTGTAATATCTCCTGTTTCATGGTCTTTGACAAAAAAAGACACTTGTGAAATTTAATTTAATTACAACTTTCCTCAAAAGAAATCCTAGTTGCCTTTCTGATTATTAATTTTTATCCACTCTTGGCCTAAAATTAAACCTGTGAGGACTCAAACTGGAACTTATGGGGTGGCAGGCTCTCCCTTACCCTGTAACACCACTGGATGAGGCAAGATGACAGCTGGGGAACTTGCTCTATGAGCTCTTTTTAAACTGGAAATTTTTCAAATTGTTTGTCCAAGAGGTAAGTTCAAAGCTATCTTCTTTCTCCTACTTTTTGAGCAGTTCATAGAAATGGACATATGAAGCGCAATTTGTATGAAAGCTTATCATTTTTCCCTTGTCTTGTCTCCAGCTCCCAAATACAGTCATTCCTTTAGATATGTGTGAAAAGCTCCACGATGCCTTAATATCACTTTCTGGGTAAGTCAAACTGGGTTAACTTGAAAACTTGAATTGGAGGATGATGTATTGCCTTTTTCCCCTCTCCCAATACCACAGTCCTGTCACAACGAGATGAGCGAATATGGGTGGCAGGACACATGGAAAACAACGTTCAAAGACTCTCATTCAAATGAAAGTTTGGAACTGAGCCAGCAGACAGATCAGATAACATACAGTTATAAAGATATAGTTGACCTGCACCCTAACAAGGCAGTATCGAGTTGGGTGAGTATTGGGTTTATGAGCCAATCTCCTCAAGTATTTTTCTTGTCCCACCATTCTGACAAAAATCTACGTCAATCCATACCAGTGTTGTTGAATCTAATGTGCACTAAGTTTGAGGAGGCAAGTGTGAGATCTAATTACTCTGCTCATTTGATGGAGGATACCATTGGAGGTGTCTGATAAACCTCAGCCTAAAAGAGACACAAGCAACTGCAATTTTTAATGGCTTATTTTCTTCTACTCATCCTTTCAAGCTTTGTAATGCTTGAAAACAGCGAGTCTTTATTATTCTTATTATTGATAATAACTATTTAGTTCTTTTCTATTTGGGGAAATACGTAGGTGTTTTTTCAACTTTTCTTAAACATGTTCAGTGACAGATCTCAACAGTGATTACATCGGATATTTAGCATTACCATTATATTTTTTTAACACTCTAATCGAATAACAGAACCACATGTATGTGCCTGTTGAACTTACAGTCTGTGCATGCGCACTGCAGGGAAGCACCTCTTCTGTTTTCAATTTCAGTGGGTAAGTGGGCTGATTTCAGCTGAGGTAGAGTTAATTTCTTTCCAAAGGCTAGTATAGGACTTGGGTTTGTGTTTTGGGTTTGTGCTGAACACAGAGCTGATAACACAGAGATGTTTTCGTTATTGCTGAGCACGGCTTGCACAGGGCCAAGGCCTTTGCTGCTTTTTTAACTGCCTGGCTGGGGAGGGGCTGGGGGTGCTTGAGAGGCTGGGAGGAGACACAGTCAGGACAGGTGACCCCAAGTGACCAAAGGGATGTTCCAGACCCTGTGGCATCATGCCCAGTGCACAAAGTGGGGGGAAGAAGGAGGAAGGGAGGGATGTTTGGAGTGAGGGCGTTTGTCTTCCCAAGTCTCTGTTACATGGGATGGGTCCCAGCTCTCTGGAGAAGGCTGAACACCTGCCTGCCCATGGCAAGCATTGAATTCATCCCTTTTTTGCTCTGCTGGTGTGCATGGCTTTTGCTGTCCATATTAAACTGGTGTTATCCCAAATCACACGTTTTCCAACTTTTACCCTTCCAGTTCTTTCCCTGATCCTGCCGGTGGCAGTGAGCAAAAGTCTGCACGGGGCTGGGGGCTGGATGGGATTAAACCAAAACAGGCAAAAAACCTGGTTATTTTAAGTCTTCTTCACACCACAAAACTCATCAGAAACACATGTAGGGCTGACACCTCTGGTCTTCTATTTTGAAGTGCTCCATGCATGATTGATAATTGATATTTATGTCTCTGAAGTATTCTGAACCTCAGCAAAACAGAGGAGTCACACTATTGCAAACAAGTCATGTGTCTTTGTAATATTTCTTGAGCATAGCCATTATGGAAAAATCATCCAGAGCCCATTAAATATCAGTGACAGTGTAAGGTTTTTGATCTGCTTCTGTGCTTTCCTGGGGTAATTCCTGATGTGCACAATGAATAAGTGCCTGGGAGTCCTTTGAAATAATTTTAAATTCAGGTGTTATAATTTGAACTTTTTATAACAAGTTATAACATAATGTGTTATCAAGTTGTCACTGTTAAAAAGTATTTATGGGATTTCTTACTGAGTTGCCCTAAAATTTGTGTACAGGAAGAACTTTTGTCAACAAGATGGTGAAAGCAAAATGGCCACCAAACACCTCATTTTCAACTTGAAGGTTTTCTTTTAATCTTTTTTTCTTTTCCTTAAAGGAATATATAATATTAAAACTATCACAAACACTGTGAGAGAAAAACAATCTTTTTTTTTTTTTTAGAAAACAATTCTTTTATACATAGTGACATGTATAAAGAGAAAGTTTTCATAGGAAACTTTTCTGTAAGTAGTTTTGTAGTACGTATTTTTAACATCTCTTTTCTCTGTCTGATCATTATTCTGTTTAAACCACTTATTGCTTCGCTATAGAATTTATCTTTATGCCACATCTATGACTTAAAAGAGACATATTCAGTGGAGCAGAGTTATAGCAAGCTTTCGATTGAAACAGATCAAGAGATAGTGTCTAAAGAAGATGAAATGATTGTAGTGGAATACATTCAGTGACAGAGTCCCGAGCCAATGGTTTAAAATCCTTGATGAAATTTGTATCGAAACAAGTTCTTATTCGTGCACATAATCCAGTAGATGATGATGGTAAATATGAGTTAATATCTCATGTGAAGAAAACCTAAGTGTATCCCATTACAGCTGTCAGAACAGAAATTTGGAATCTAATAATACCATTGCAGCTGTCAGAACAGAAATTTGGAATCTAATAATACCATTGCATTTTAACTTCTATTTCTTTTTTCAGCATTATTTTGGCATTTCTTGCATTTAGTCTCTGTTGCATCACCTGTTGTTCTTTTAAGTGATACAACTGCTTTACTCCTCAGTGAAAGAATCCATATGCTCTATAATCTGCTTCTCCCTGCTAAAGTTCTGTATCAGTTCTTATCTTTGAGATTCAAGAGTCTTAAACCCAAGTCTCTTTTAGGCAGGTTGATCTAAGTGCAGATTTTGGGAGCGTATGAACTAGCTCAGGCAGTCGTACATCTGATTCTTGTGATGCCCATCTAGACCGACAGTTTTAAAATGCTAAAAAATCACCAAAGGAAACAAAATCAACAAAAGAAGACTTGTTTTCAGATGTTTATGTAAAATTTAAAAGCAAGAAACAAATAACAACAATCTTGCCATCTGCTTTGTACATTTTAAAATGATTTTTAGTAAAGGGAAAGATTGTCGAGGAAAAGATGGAACAATATAAGCCTTGAGGATTAACTTTCATTCTCTGATACCTATAGACTAAATTTACTGTGAAATGATCAATCCTTACTTTAATATTCCAAATGATTCAAGCAGATTATTAATCTTACCACAGATACTCCACTAGTGTCATGTTTTCTATAAAATAGATACAAGAATGTTTAGATAAGACTTTGAAATTGGAATGTATAAACTGTTTAATAGACTTGCTTGTTTCCCTGTTACTTGCCATTAAAATGTTTAAATCATATAAATTTTTCTTAAGAAACAAAAAGCAAACACTTATTTGCTATCAAAATAGAGAATAAAATTTCTTTTTATTTAAAAATATAAAGAAATAATGCTATACTTTATATTTCTGCTCAAAAAAAAGAATTGAGCATTGGTACATTCAGGAAAAAAAAGTTTATAGTCTGATTCTGGTAGCCAAATTATTATTTCTCAATGAAATTATTAGAGGTTTTATTTATGACAAGAATTTACAGAATATTTTAAAAGCAATCCAGAAAATTAATATTTTGAAGGATTAATGTTATCCATTTGAACAATAAAATAAAAGGCAGCTGACTGAACAAAGGAAAGAAGGAAATTCAAAGGACAACATTTTAAGCTGTTATATATTTTTCTTTCAATTTTTGTAAATGTTTCAATAAAGAGATAAATTATAATTCATTTTAACATATAAATTGTCTTTAAGTGTTCCTCAAGCCATATTGTTTCTCTCAGTCAACATATCAGTTGAAAAAACTATTGACAAACACATTTTCTTTTCAAGTAATTGATGAGCTGCTGAAAAAAACAATCCTTCAAAATTAATACTTTCTTTGAAAAAATGGCTGCACAGTAGTCCACCTACAAAAGGGAGGACAAGAATTAAAGAAATAATATTAGAATTTTAATTATTTCAATATTTTTGGTCGGAAGAAGCACATCTGTGCTTCCCGTATGGAATGTTATAGCTCAGCCTTTGTCTTTGCATTGGTAAAGTCAACAGCACTGTTGTACCCACAGCTCAACCAATCACTCTGGGCACAGAAGACCAAGCGGTCATCTCCCCTTTTCTCTACCGAAAATGTGCATAGCCTTTTAACTGGAATATTTTGTTACCTGTAAACCATCAAAAATTTCTTGAAGCCACTTTTTCTGTCGATTAAACTCAGTTACTGAAATAAAATTTCATTATTTTTTTCTGCTAGAAGATAAACCTGGCCACAGAAGCTTTTTAATTTAGAGTAAAACAGGTTTTTTTTTTAGCCTGCTTCTGATGGAAGATTTGCAACAACCTGTGTTGCTGAAGTCCCAGTGGGGTACATGTGGCCAGGACAGTGTTAGAGAGAAATGTGAGCGAAGCGTGATGTGCCTTTTAATTCCGCTGTCTCTGAAAATGAATACAAAGGCGTTATTGAAGCATTTCATCTACTACATGCATATATTTGTGAAGGACAAAAGTACTAATGGAGAAAAAAAGACATGGATGTTTCAGGAGAAAATGACACGGATTAAGAAGGAATTGAAGAAATATATGAGGAGTATCCAGCAAGTCTGCCAAGATTCACTTTTAAAAAAACCCAAATTATTTTATACAGCATTTAAAAGAAAACAAACCAACCAAATAGGCAAAAAAAAAAAAAAATTTACAATTTCTGCTTACATTTGACACTTTGATGACTTCTAAGACTTACCTAATAATTGCTATTACCTATAAAAGATGTGGAATTGGGTAATAGTGATCACCAGAAACTACAGCTTCCAAAACCTCCTTTCAAATAGAAAGTGGTCTTGAGAACAACAGCAGGTGTTTTGACCTCTAATATGTGCAATTTTGCCCTGAAAAGAATAAAGTGTGAGACTACTTCAAGCACAACAGTAAGAAGCAGGTTCCTCCAGCCCGTCTTGATGTCCCTGATATTGAGGTTCTCCAAGATTACAGAAATTATATATACATATGTATGTATATATACTCTTAGAAAAAATGCAAGTAAATTAATAAGTATTTATGTATTACCTGCATAATTATTCATATGATATCCTGTAATGGCCAGATTTTATTTTCAGTCTTATGATAATTTGTCCCAATCAAACTTATGTTCAGAAATGTCCCTTTTAAGTTGATTTTAATGACTGACCCAAGAGTAGACAGAAATTCCTGTTACTGTAAACGGAGATAGAGCATCTTGTGAAGCTTTCATTTAGTTTGCTCATTGTTCTCTAAAGCTGTTACCATTCCCTGAGCTGAAGTGTGGTAACTTAACGTATGAATATTCTTAGTTTATATTCAATATTCAGTGCAGTATTCAGTGCAATGTCAGCTAGAACAGTTTAAATTTGTCGCCTTCCTGATTAAAGGTCTGTTAAGCTGACTGACCACACCAAAACTGATTAGAAGCAATCATTTGATCTGTTACTGTGACTCAGGTGGGAAGATAGTAATGAGCCAGTGGTGACCAACAGCAGCCCTAAACCTCACCAGCTGTTTTTTCCAGGGATCATGTATTTACGCCCCAATTTCCTGGTGTTGAATACATTCTTAATGTGCCTCAAGATAGGTTTATCTCTCTCCTTAGTATATGTTATATAAAAATATCACATCAATTAATATTTATGCATGTCTTTATATATAATGTTTTATAGAGATTTGTAATCTTGCCAGAATGAAGGCCTTCCATTTATAGATTACTGGGATATAGTCCTTTTCTGCACAGCTTATATGAATAAACAACATAAAATATTAGTAACTATTCGGTAATTCTTCTATCAAAGGGCAGGACGTTTCATTTTAAATTCCTCACTCTAAGCCAAATTCGACTTTATCACAGTAAAACTTGAAATGTATCCATTATCTTCAGATTAAAGCTAAAAGCTTTTGATATGACAAGTAGGCAATTCATCCTGTTTATCATCTGACAGCTAATTCTCCTCCTCGTGCTGCAATAGTGGAGTACAAGTGTTCATTTTGTCACACTAGCTTTACCCTGCCTGAATTTCTTCCCTTAATGCATGTTTGTATTAATCTCCAGATTGTCTTCAAAGTGAGAAGGTGGATGTCCCTGACAAAATTTTAGCACTTCTAAATAATTGATATAATCTCACTGGAGCTCAGAGAGAATTCTTAACCAATCCATCAATCTATTTTAAAGAGTGAGCACAGACTTGGGGAAGTAGGGGAAACAGAGATGAAAGGTAATTACTTTTAGCAATAAAATGTCTAGCTAGAATTTCCATCCATTAAATTCACAAATTTTCATTTGTCTCTAACTGCCTTTGTAGACGAACAGAGCAGTTTTCTGAGTGTTACATTTACCGTTTATTTCTATCTCCTCCCCTTCAAATCTGTCCAGACACCATGCAGAAATGGTAAACGGCAGATATAAGTTGGCCTTTGCAGCTCTGAATTCATTAGCTGAATGGTAATTTTGCTTGTGGATTACAGCATCTCTCATTTAAAGTTGAAATTTGTCCATGGGTCCTCAATTAAAACTTTGGCTAAATAGTAGAAAAACTGGAATTTATTTATTCATTTATTTTGGGGCTTTTTTCATGTTTTTAAAGATACCTTTTTATGTTTTCCTTACTGAAATGAATTTCAGGTGCTAACAGAGTCTTATCACTTTTATTTTGTATTTAATTACCTGTGTCTCAGATACAGAACAATATTATTTCCACCAGTTTGTTTACCAGCTGCAAGCAGGTTAAATTCACAATGTCAATACTATACTAACTGGAGAACTGTTTTCATAGTCAAATGTCAGAGAAAGTTTATGGTGTGGGGGACAAAAGTGTTTGTTTATGAAGGTGGCTTAAACCTGATTGACACTGATACATCCAGTGTCTTGTTTGAGTCCACTCCTGGGCTGTCTCTGAAATGCTACAAGTTCAGCATTTACTGAGTAGTGAAAGAGTCCAGACTTGTATCTGAATTTCAAAAAAATTAAACAAAACAAAGCAAGAAACAAAGAAAAAAAGAAAAAAAAAAAACACAAAAAACCCAAAACAACAACAACAAAAAAATCCCTAAAAACTCCCCACCAGCAAAAAAACAAACAAAAAAACCAACCCAGAAACAAACAGGACAAACAAAAAAATGCCCACACCAAAAACCACCAACAAAACAAAACAAAAACAAACCAAAAACAGCAACCAACAACAAAATAGCAATACAAAACAAAAAAGAAAAAAAAAATCCAGAAAAAACTCACTGTCAGGATGTAGGACTGAGACCCTGGGGATGCCTTCTTTCCACACTATTGCCATAGATCACTTCATCCCTAAAAGCAATTGATCCAGATGGAGGCATTATAACTTTGAAAAGAAAGAAAAGAAGAATACTTTCCCCGACGTATATTGTTTGTAGAAACTTACTTGAATGTTGGGAAAATGACCAAGAATGTGGTATGCCCCAAAAACACGGGCAATGGTCTCCCCAACTTTTCTGTGACAAGTAAGGTACAGAAAACTTTTAAAAGTCCGGGTGCAGTTCCTTCAAACATAGCAGGGCCCAGATACCAGCCTTTCAAACAGCACAATTCTTTTTTGGAATATCCAAAATATTCTTATAATATGCAACCTGTATGACTCATGAAAGAAAGCCGAATTAAGAGAAGAGCTAATTAAAGATGTGCTAGAGAAAAATATTGGTGAGGCACCAGAACAGGTTGTCTGGAGAAAATTGTGGCTTCCCAGTCCCTGGAAAGGTTCAAGATTGGATGGAGCTCAGAGAAAGCTGTGGAAGTGGAAACAATGGCAGGAGGCTGGAGTGAGAAGGTCTTTAAGGTCCATTCCAATGCAAACTGTTCTATAATTCTCTGAACTGGGCCTCCTGCATCCACTTTATTCATATTTTATGAGGTATGATGAGCAAGGATCATGTCTTAGATCAGAGCCTGAGAGACAACAGAAGACTGAAATGGAGTGTAGCATCTGATGTTCTCAGCTTCTAAATGTCTTTTCATGGATGACAATCCTGAGGCTGAGATGCAACAGGAATCTTTCAAAATAAACAAGCAACCCTATTGATTTCCAGTAGTAAGAGATATGAGAAAACATGTAGTAGTGAGCTATTAATTCCATACCCTTCTTCACATCAAGACTTTCTGCAAGCAACAACACAACCAAAGCAAGTCCCAGGATCAGTTTTACCCTGCTCTGATGCCTGAGGAGGTACCGGAGGGGTTGTGGTTGACATCTCTGGTACCCTTACACAGTACAGGGCTTTGCAGGACGACAGTAAATGGCCTCTGGTTGCATTGGAAAGGTTTAGGTCAGATACCAGGAAAAAAATTCTTCACCAAAAGGGTTTTCAAACCCTGAGACAGGCTGCCCAGGGCAGTGGTGGAGATCCCTGGGGGTGTTCAAAAGGCACATGAGTGGCACTTTGGGATATGGTTTAGTGGTCAGCCCTCAGTGGTGCTGAGTTAGTGGATGGACTCAATGATCTCAGGTGTTTTTCCAACCCTCACAATTGTATGTTCCTGTGATTCTGCTGGAGTAAGCTCCTCTGGCTTCAGGCATTCCTGGGGTGTCTGCAAAAGAGCTCCAGCAATCCAACGATTGATGTACTTCACATAAAATCCTTTGAGTCATTTCCATCTTAAAGGACACCTTCTCCTTATTTTCCTCTCCTCTAAATCCTGCTGATGAGAAAAGACAGTGAGCCCCTATTTGAAGGTTTTATTTTTAATGCCCTGTTTTTTCATCTGAGTGTAACAATGGAGGATGATTGAAGAGCTAAGACCCAAAGACTCTTCAATTTTACAAATTGGTTTAATTTGATGAAGAAGGAATGCTACATTTTGTTAAATTATATTATGATAAAGAGGAGCTGGTAGCTTCTCAGCATGAATCTGAAAGCAAATTATTTCCGCAAAGAAAGGACGATGTATTTAACCAGACAAGTAATTATGTTGTGGTGCTACTATCTCCCCTGCTTCAGATTAGAAAAAGAATTCAATTATCACTCCATTAGATCAAAAAATAATTTTAGTGATACATTCAAATTGAATTCATTTATTCCTAAGCATGCTCTGGATTAACCTTCATGCATTTGGCTGATTAGAAACTTCAGTCAATACTGTTATTCAAAAAATCTACATTAACTTGCTACAATTTTTATTTTATGTTAACATATTCTGTTATTGATTTTTCTGATGCATAATACCATAAATTATATTTAATTTTCCAGGTCAGATCAGTGGGTTTCTCACACAGTTTAATAAAATTTGTTTTCTCCTGTTATCTTGCCTCCTTAGCCAACTTTCCAGGTAACATACTTCCGTGACCATCTTGAGATGCAAAGTTCAGAAGTCTTCCCAAATCAAAAAGGAAATCTTATCCTTGTTTTATAAATCTGTGATTTCTTGGCTCTTGCATTTTACATTTTGGCTAATATTTTATGTGGTTCCCTGTCTCTTTCCTTCTCTGTCACAACCTGATACAGCAAACTTAAGGTCCCATGTAAAGATAAAACTGTAGCAAAGGAGAAACACGAGTAAGGTGATGTTACAAGTTTGGTTCCATATTTACTATTTGTAGGTGCAAGAGATTGGCTGGGACAGGTTTCCACACTGCCAAGGGAGATGTTCCAACACTTTCTTAGCAGACCAGTCCTGACAATTTTTTGCATAAAATCATTGTATCACTCATTTAACACAAGTTATATCCCTGATACTCCGAAAGTTTTAAGTAAAACATTGCATCGATAAGCCAGGGAGCTTCTCCAGACCTTTCAGAATTCTTAAAGATAAGCTTTATGACCTTTTTTTTTTTTATTATTATTAAATATCATAGAAGATATATTCCTCCCAAGTAGGATGAAGAGGAAGGAGGAACATTTTTAAGCAGCTGAGAGAAGCTTCATGATCACTGGTCCTTGACTCTCAGGGGCTACATCCACTCAGGAGATGTCTGCTGGAAATAACAACACAACAAAGATCCTAGGAGGTTCCTGGGATACAGGAATCCTCCCCTGATTGTCTCACTCACCAACCTTTCTGACACAGCTGGTGAGTCACCAGCTGTGTCAGAAAGGTGGTGAGTGAGACAACCAGGAGAGGATCCTACTGGAGCTGCTGGTGGTGAAGAGAGGAGGGCTGCTGGGAAATGTGATGGCTCAAGGCTGTCCCGGGCTCAGTGACCACGAAGCAAAAGAGTTTCTCATTCTTAGAGAAGCAAGGAGAGAGGTCAACAGAGCTGTAACCTTGGACTTCTGGAGGGAAGAGTTTGGCTGGTGTAGGAGACCAGATGACAGATTCTCCTGGAAAGCAGTCCTGGAAGGCTGGATATACCTCAGGAAGGGAAACTTAGAGTTACAAGTCCCCGTATGCCAAAAGGTTAGCAAGTGGGAAAGGAGATTTGACTGTCTGAACAGAGACTGCTGGCTGGAACTTGGGGGAAAAAAAGGAGAGTGTAGCTCACCTGGAAACCCAGGTGGAATGTGGGAAAAAAATCTTCACCCGAAAGGGTTTTCAAGCACTGGCACGCGCTGCCCAGGGCAGTGGTAGAGTCGCCATCCATGGAGGTGTGTAATGTTTGTAGATGCGACATTTAAAGACGTTGCATAGGGTTGGGCTTGGCAGTGCTGAGCTAACAGCTGGACTCGATGATCTTAAAGTCGTTTTCCGAGCTAAATGATTCCATGATTCTATGATAATATTCTCACCTCAGTAGATGAGTTTAATGTGTTTTATAATCCTTATATGAGAGAGCATAAAATCTTGTGCATTTTTAATTACAGAATAGATGTAGGTACTAAACATTTTAGAGAGGAGTAAAAATTTTATTTTCTATATTTTTTAATGGTTACATATGGTTGCATGTCCCAAAATTACTAAAACGTTTTTGAGTTACTTTACCACTATGCACTGGAACTTTTCCTGTGGTGTTTTAAATGACTTCACCCCTTTTCTGTAGTTCAAAAATCAAGATAACTCTGAAATTATGACTCTTTTCTGGTTTGTTCCTTGTTGCCATTTGTTACCTTTTATTTCATTTTTTACCACAGAACTTAGGAGTGTGAAAGAGTTTTAGAAAATAATCAACATCTTTGATAGCTAAATTTTGATTCTGACTAACTCTAACATTGAAAACTCTTAGTTAATTAATGCTAATTTATTTCCCCATCCAATTAAAGTCCTCAGCTATTGTATTCATAATTTCTCTCTGATTTGGACTAATGGCCTACTAGAAAGAAATTGTGTGACATACTATTCAGCCTTTATTTTCCCTATTTAATGTCCTTAGGAAAAAAAAACCCCACACTTAATGACTATTTCTATCTGAAATAGGAAATAGTCCTTTTTTACAGCAGTGCCTTATAGCATAAGAGAAACCCTCAGCCTTTGCCTCTGATACTGAATACACTGTAACACAATTTTATGTGTGCTTTAAGAAAAATCTCCTCTTGTTTTCTAGCTCCACTTCATAGCCTGAAAGCTATCTTTACTAAAAGATAAGTAGCAAGTTCAATCAGTTCACTGAAGCAGTGGGTGTCTCTGAGGTGTCACTCACAAACCATCTACCAGCTTTATCCCTTCTGTTCTTGTTACAGCCCAAATGCAACATCCCACTCAGGCAAGCCATACCGATACATCAAAAATGCCGATTTTGTCTATTTAGTCTCTTTGACAAGCTTTCTATCTCAGCCTCCTTAAAAAAAAATCCCTTTTTTCTCCAGTTTGAGGGTTGTGTTCATTTACTCCTATTCTATTTTCTCCTCCAAATTTTCCTGAATTTCACTTCATTAGTACTTTGTTTTCCTGCCCTTGCTTTAACAATCTTCTTGTATGTTCATATAGAGAGAAGAATTTGCCTGTGTGGAGACAAGCAACGTTTGCTCCAGTAGCTGTCGAGTTCAAAATTTTTGCCATAACTTAGCAGCAGCACAGTTCAACAGCAACATTTTGCATCTTACCCAGACCTTGCACACAACACTAAATGATCCTTAGAAGAAGGCTAGCAGGACTTTATTATTCTCTCCCAAAGTCCTCTAAGCCTACTGTAATGTGTAGATATTCACAACACAATGATATTCATTACAGTGTCTATCATCACCGATGGATTTACCAATTTCCACTTTTTTAAAAAAGGAAAAACATTATTTGGTTTCATCTGGCACAGGCTGCCCAGTGAAGCTGTGGCTGCACCATCCCTGGAAGCGTTTGAGGCCAGGCTGGATGGGCATGGAAGAATCTAGTCTGGTGAAAGGTGTCCCCACCCATGGCAGGGAGGTGAAATGAGTTGAGCTTTTAAGATCCCTTCCAAAACAAACCATTTTGTGACTCTGATTCTATAATACTTAAAATTTGAAAGGCACTAAAACTTTGTTTCCAAGCCACATAATTTCTCCCCTTCATCAACACTAGTATTTTACTTTGTGTCTCCCGAATTTCTGGCTTGCAACTTTGAAAGAAAACATTCTACATGTGCAGTAGATCACAGCAATTTTTCCTTTAGTGCTTGTATTGGCTTCCAGCTGCTAAGTCTAACATGAAACAGGAGGAAACAGCCTCTTAAAATTCCTCTTTGTGATTCGTGTTCACCTATGTCATGTGCTGGCTTAGCAGGGGATTTATTTGAAACTAACTTTTGGTGCTCAGTTTTACCACCTTATCTACCTCCAGTGTTTGAGCACTTTTATTTTTGTCCTAACATGTTGTCCCACGTCAAAATCTCCCAATAATGGGTCATGTATGGATGAGTGACTAACAGCTTTATTTCATCTATTTTTATCAGGCTGCGGGCACAGGTAATCCCTGCATCTGTGGGGAAAAAAAGCCCGGAAAAAAAAGGCCAAAACACAGGTACATCATATCAGTTAGAAAAGCCTTCTCAAGCCACTCAGGATTTGCAGAGTCATAGAACAGTTTGGGTTTGAAGGGACCTTAAAGATGGTCTCATTCCATAATGTCCAGGGGAGGGACACCTTCTACTGTCCCAGGTTGCTCCAAATCCTGTCCAACCTGGCCTGGAATACTTCCAGGGATGCAACAGCCATAGCTTCTCTGGGCAACCTGTGCCAGGGCCTCACCACCCTTACAGAGAAGAATTTGTTCCTAATATCTAATGTAAATCTACCCTCATTCAGGTTAAGGACATTCCCTCTTGTCCTATCACTCCATGACCTTGTGAAAAGTTCCTCTCCAGCCTCCTTGTAGGCTCTTGAATTGGAAGGCGCTGTGAAATCTCCCCGTCACGGAAGAAAAGAACAGCAGCAGAAAGATGTGCAGTGGAGGAGTAAATACAAAGGGAAGGGAAAGAAGGGAGTGTGACGGTGTCCTGGGGACAAGGGAGGAGTTCCTGCCCCTGCTGCCACTGTGGTTCAGCCACTCCACGAGCTCGAGCTTGCTGGGAGTCGCTAGCAAAGGGCTGCCATTTGGAAGTTGCAAGCAGCGTATGTTTCTTGATACGAGCCTGTGGAGAAACATACTGAAAGCTGATCAGTTTTAATGTACGCACAGACAAGAGGGAGAGGCAGCACCAGAGTCGCACACGTGGGAGAGGCTCTTTTGTGAACGTCATTACAGACTCAACAAAGGGCTCTGGCTTGGTTTCCTTCTCACAGCTTGGGGTGTTTGACTTCACGTCCTTGGCAAGGAAGGAGGCACTGGAACCCCTACGCCGTCCAAGCAAACTGGTGGACTCTTTCTTTTCAAGTTTTGCTCCATAGACGGCTGAAATCTTTACTGAGCTTCTCAAAATATTTTGGAAATTTACATCAAAGAGCACATATTAAATAAAATGAGAATGAGCACCTGTGTGTAACAGACAGACAGTCCTTCTTAGTTTTGTGAATTATTCCATGTCTTAAGTATTTTCCCTTATATGACTCAGGTTTCGGTTCACTTTTTTTTCCTAAGAGTTTTTTTTCATAGTTTCCCATTTTGTGGGGTGGTGCTCTTTCATTTTCTGGGTTCTGGTTTATCCTTTTTAAGACAAGCAGCAGGCCTTGGGTATTTTGTTTGTTTCTATGTTTTAGGTTGGACTGGGCTGGTTTTGACTTTATTTTTATTTCTTTTGTTTAGTTTTTGTTTTGTTTTTCTGTTGGGGTTTTTTTTGTGGATTTTCGTTGTTGTTGGTTGGTTGGTTGGTTGTTTTTGGTTGTTTTTCGTTTTTTTTTTGGTTCAAGGAGTACCACAATGCCATTATTTTAGTATTCTTGTAGAGTGTGTTGACTACACAACATTGGCATCACTATGCTACAGGATATGGAGAAAACTACGCAAACTGCCATTATCCTTAGTAATTAAGTGTCTTAATGTTTGCCTTTCAGACTTCTTATTGGGGTGGTTTTTTTCCCTTTTCCAAACAGGGAACATCCTCAGATCTCTTTCTTCAGACAGATACCCAAATCCAAAATGCTACAATGTATTTGAAAGAAGGAAGAAAACTGTAACCGCTGAGTTCAGCTCACACACAAATAAAAAAAAAATAAAAAAAAAAAAAAAAAAAGGGAGAATTTTGCATTCATCGAGCTAACCACTCTTCACTGCACTGTTTCATTTTAATCTAATGCCATTCCACCTCCTCTTTCTTTTGTCCTGGCAGAGTCAATTATAACCACAGATTGCTACATGGAATTGCAGCACTGGGGAAACTGTTACCACCTAGCTGCTCTGGCACAAGATCACACTAAACAGCTTATTAAGATTCAGCCATCAGCTCTGATGAGTTGCATGCAGCAAAGGGCTGGGATTTACTTCCAACTCATTTAATTACAGAAATCAATGAATTCACAGAGCAAAGCCATGAACAGGAAGATCAACTCGACTTGGCCACTGTTTCATTTGAGATCTCAAGACGTTATGAGTGAGACCGTACCAAGAATCTGTTCAATTTTTGAGGTTTGAACAAATGAAACATTGGTAATACAATTGCACATATCTTTTGCTGTGGTATCAAAGTATTTTCAGTATTTCACAGATAAGATAAATAAAATTGAACAAATTTTATTTATCTTACAAATAAGGAACTATATTATAAATAAGGGCACAAGGGTATTTATCGTATAAAGTGGGATTCTCTCATAAATAAGGGCACTAGGATGCTCTGGCAGAAAAATATTAAAGAGTTCTACAAAACTTAAAATCCTATTGGTTGTACAGAAGGGTTGGTTTTTTTTTTTTTTTGTTTTTTTTTTTTCATCTGAATGGCTGCCTAAATACTGTCTTACTTCTCACTCCTCCAAAGCAGGTAAAGAGAATGGCCAATCAAAGCATCTCACCTGACATGGCAACACCAAGGGTCTGACCCAACCAGTTTTGGTGATGGCTACAGCAGCAGTTAGGGTATTTAAATTTCATAAAATGTACAGAGCTGAGGTAACAACAAGATATTTCCCTCACAGCACACGAAGTTGAAACAGCATGAAAGGCTGAGTAAATGTTATAAAATACATAGCAGTTTTTGTGGGATCTTGCAGTGCATCACTTTATTTCCTGGCTATCCCCTGTGAAAGCATGGCTTTTGTCACATGGTTTCACAATTTACTCATTAAACTTTAATATGTCGTATGCCTCGCTTTCCTGGTATACCATTACTGTGTGATGTTAACTACAAAACAAAATACTAAACAGAGCTTTGGAGAGAACAAGCCCTCAGGAAAACAAAAAAAAAAAAAACAAAAAAAAAAAAAAAAAAAAAAAAAAAAAAAAAAAAAAAAAAAAAAAAAAAAAGAAAAAAAGAAAAGGAAAACATGATCAGGAATAACACAACATGAAGGGGGAAACAGGACAAATTACAGAATAAAAGTAACCACAATTAAAAATGCAAACAGAAGTCCAAGATATGCTAATCAAAAAATGTCCTATTATGCAAATGTAACAGTAATTGCTGAGCATATGTATTTGAATCTCAAAAGGAGAGAAAAAAATATGTAACAGCTACTGATGCCATATTGTACATTTGAGTAATTTAAAATACTGTTTTATCTTTTGGAGGTTCCTTCTCCATCTTTCTCCCACAAAGGGCATCATTCCTGCATACAAATGAAAAGCTCCAAAACACTTTGTCCAAGGTTAATAGGTCTGTGTTAAATTTTTTTGTACAGGTTTAGCAAGCCGAATAGTTGCTGAGCTCTGTGGCGTGGAATTAAAGCATCAGGGCAGAAGTGGAAAGAAAATTATCTGAGTGAAACGAAGAAATTGAAAAGACAGTGATTAAAAGAAGGATTGTGATAGAAAGCTAAATTAATTAACTGGATAAGGAACTACAATAAGACAAAGACTAGGTTTTTAAGAAGGTATACATTCCTTAAGGTAGCCGTGTTTTAATTAATTCAGCATTATAATGAGGAGGGGAAAAAAATTCAAAATCAGTTTTTGGGCTTTTTTTTTTCAGTGTGAGGTTTGTTTTGGGTTTTGGTTTGCTTTTTTTGCATTTTGGTGGGGGGTTTTTTGAGTGGGTTTTTTTTTTTGCTTTTTATGAATGGGAAGTCCTTGAAGGTGGATTAACTCTATGAAGGCATTAACTCTGTGAAGGCAATACCTACAGCCCATGGAATTGCCTGTGTCAAGTTTGAATTGAATTTAATCTAAGCAAATGTATTTCTTTCTTCTTCTAATACATAATGTTATCATGTGGGTGAGTCAGCAGGGCCTCTGGAGGCAATGGGGAAGAAAATGTTATTTCCCTCCTAACCTGAAACTTACTGAACTCATTCTGAAGAATTCTTGGCTAAAAAAGAAAAAACAGTTAACTGCTAGGATCCGGTTTCCTACACCAAATTCCAGCACAACCCAAATACTGAAACAGGAATGGTATGTTTTCCTTCTGCCTGCAGCACAGCACAAAACATATGGGACCATCAAAAGTTTAGTTTTGGGGCAAAATGGTGTGTAACTTGCATAGGATGAATCACACTAGAAAAATACAGATCCTGAACATCATAATGAGAAATAAAAAGCAGTGATGGTTCCTAACAGAAAATCAATTTTCGTGATTCAAAAGCCTTTTACAGAGACAAGAGAGAAAGAAATTCTTCCTTTACCACCAGGGATTATAATGGAGATACCTGAAAGATTAATACTGCCCTGCAACACCTCCAGAAAAAGACAGACATATAGGTGCCTGTTTGGGAAGGAGGTGAGAGAAACCATAGATAAATGAAGACATCCCTATAGGCTTGGCAGATATGACAGGGGGATCAAAAATCCCCTACACTTTTGGGGTGGTGGATGGAAACTGTGGAATAGGCTGAAATGCCCACCTGGAACTATACAATTTATATTTGAGCCGTGAATCAGACACTTAAATAACCAGAGCGGCTGAGTACAGAGGGAGCTACGACCCCTACCTCACACATTGATGCCTCTATCCGTGTTATTTAATCTCAAGCAGAATTCTACACCTCAAGCGTTTAATATGAATGCATATTAAGAGACCACATATGAAACAGAGTTTATTTTTATGAAAATTTACACAGTGGCTGAAGTCTGAAATGCAACCCTGGCAGCTGGCCATGCTCTGGTAATGTGAGTGAACAAAATGCTGGCTACCACAGTTTTCAGGGGGTAAAGTAAATCCAAGCTTCCCCCTGTGTGTTCTGCAACTAAATTCTGGTAATGGATTATAGGAGAAAAATAAAGCCAGATAAAAATGTTTAGCAAGTGTATTCTGTTTGAGAGGAGCCCAATACAATCCCACTGACATCATAAAATAAGAAATCACATAGAAAACTACTCTTAAAATTATTTCAAGATTTTCGTTTGAGAGATGATGGCAGAAGGATTTTTTGGGAGCTGGCAGGACAGAAAAATACCCAAAGACTGGATTCAACAGGTGTGTCTATCAAGTTATTCTCTCCACCTAGTCCTTTAAGGTGATTACCCTCGGGTTACCTGGTTATCACTCATCCAGCTGTCATGCCCACACTCAGGAGGGAGGAGATCTCTCATACAAGACTTCAAAGTCTTTGGCTGTTTTTTTTTTTTCAAGAAAGTAGACTGTTGCTAAACTATTTCTCATCAGTCCACACCCTGCTTACCTACCCCAGTATCCAGATGGATGGGACTGCCCTTTACTTTTATTTTGTGGAGATAGTATTACAGAAGTCCACTTTTGCAGGCATAATTTTGTTTCTGGTGCAGCCATACTTTTCTGGTGTAACTATTGATTTTCATTGTCCTGAAATAGCACATCTGCAGCCATTCGTTCAGATGTTCTCCACTCGTTTACCAATTCATTGCGTGATCTTTTTGATCACACAATGAAAAAGCAATTGAATACTTAACAAATTTTATGGCCAGGATTTTCTGTGATTTTACCTAGATGAGACAAGCCCCATATAAAAGATGGAAAGGGATTGAATGAGGTGAGGAAACTTTGGCAATGTGCTGTAAACCTCTGAGATACCATTATTTGCAAATATGTAATGGCAATCTCCACTGAGGTTGCCAAAATACAAAATTCAATGTTTAAGCATGGCTCCTCTTACTTACTGCTTTTCAGTAATCCTAAAACTCCTTTTTCTAAACTCATTTTCCCTCTTCAAAGATGGGATTGCACAGTTATTTCACTCTCTTCCAGTTTACACCTTAAGATGGGATGGAATTTTTCCCAGAGGACCGTGACAGGTAGGAAATGTGGAGAAATATTTGCAGTCTACACAGTGCAACTGCAAGACTCCGTGGATCTGTTCTCCATTCTGGGATGCAGCTCTACAGGATTGTGGCAAACTGAAAGAAGGTATTTTGGTCCCTCATTTAAGCTTCCTGAGTAGGAACATTTAAAATTCACGGACTTTATTTTCTCAAAAAGGATGTAAATCCAAAAATAATTTGATCAGCACATTATGTTCTGTTGGTTAAATAATAAACATCAGAGCAACTGCTGACCACCTAGCACAGAAAGCAAAGTAATTTCTCCTTTCTACTACCCAAATCCTGGCTGAATGCAGTTTGAATAGTTTTGAAAAACAAGTAAGACTGAGGAGGGCAAATTAAGTTCTAAAAGAGGCATTGCAGAGTAGACAGGACAGCTAGTGGAACGTTATAAGAAAAGGCCGTTTGCTCACGGAACCCCTTTGAAACATTTTTAGGAGTGAAATGTCATCATAATTCTTAAAAAATTCGAAAGAAGCCCCACAGAACTTGCAGGGAAATGATCATACAACATCAAAAAATAAATGTGCCACATGTGGGCTTTTAAAAAATGCGATAAGAATTATAATGTGGAAGAAAAATACAAAAAGCTGTGATATTTCTTGGTAGAAAAGCGTGTGTGGGAATTGGAATCTAATTCCCCCTGGTGACAATGATCAGACAAATACATTCTCAGTACTCAGATGCCTCCATACATCAGGTTTAGCCCTGGTTCATTGTGTTAGCTTCCCACAGGAACACAGATAGCAGGGCTAGAGGGCAGTTCTGAGCCAGATGATCTTTGACTACCACAACTATACCTAAACCTTTTTTAGTTTCTTTTGTTTGTTTGTTTTTGGGGTTTTTTTGGTTGTTTTTTTTTTTGACAGATATACATCTAAGAGATTTTTAAACACCTCCAGCAAAGGGGCATCTACACCCTCTCTGTGTTCTCTTAAAAACTCTTATGCTAGGAATTTTTCCCTACTTGCCAACCTAAATCTCCTTTACTGCAATTTAAGGCCATTGCTGCTTGCTCTAGCCCCAGTGGACAAGAGAAACACTTTATTCATTTCCTTTTCGCAGCATTTTTAACATGTTTGAAGATACTTATGTCTCTCCTCACTCTTCCCTCCTTTAGACTAAACAAATTCCATCATGCTGAATATTCAAGGCCTCAGTGGCTATTTACAAAGTGCTCATATATCAGGGCACAGCAGACCTGAATGGCTGTCTAAACTGCTTGGTAAGTGATGGCTCTGCTGCTCTGTCCCAGGGGAACTGTTTAGGTTGAGGGAAAAAGGAATGTGAATGAACTTGAGGTACTTTATGAGCGAGTTCAGATGCATGCTGTGTGTTCATCCCCAAGATGGAAATGGATATTGTGGAACCAGCCGGCCTCCCCCAGAGGAAGAAAAGAACAAAGTAGAGCCAAACTGAGGTAGTAGCTTTCCAGGAAGGGGTGGGAAGGTTGTCTGGACTCAAAAAGAAATCTTGTTGCTTCTACGGAATCTGATTTGGAAGTAAGGGGCTGAAGAGCACCTTTGTGTGTCCTGAAACCTCTTCCTTCCATCTGGAGCACTTGAAGCTTCATCTATGAAAGCTTTGTTGAGATTATAAAAGTCTGTTATCTAAAGGTCATGTGTCCCCAAAATTGATGGACTAGCAGAAAACTAGGAACAGGGATCCAGGTTTAGGAGTTTAAGGCAGAAAACGAAGCACGGGAAGTTCCACCAGAACATGAGGAAGAACTTCTTTACTGTTCACGTGACTGAGGACTGAACAGATTGTCCAGAGAGGGTGTGGACTCTCCCCCACTGAGGATGTTCCAGAACCCTCTGGACATAATCCTGTGCCATGTGCTCTGGGATGAGCCTGGACCACATGATCCACTATGGTCCCTTCCAACCTCATCTGTTCTGCGATTCTCTGACTCCGTGAGTTGATGCGTTCTGTCAACACCAGATCAAGTACCAGCTCCACAAACTGGTGAAGGATTTACTACTCACCTCTCTTCTCTCTGTGCCAAGTGACAAGTCCCTTTTTTCACTCTTTTGTAATGTGTTGGTTAATGCAGACACATAGCACTGGACAAAAGAAAATCCACAGGCAATCTTTCCCTCCTGTGAAGAGTGAACCCCACTTGACAGGTGCTAATTATATCACTCAGAGTTATACGAGAAGGTGCTCAGTTGCTGAAGAGATGGGAAAGGGGATATAAATACAGTAGGCCTTAGATTCCATTATGCAATAACTCTCTATTTGAATAAAACCTAGACTGACTGTCAGTGATGCTGTGGTAACTGAGTGGTGTGAAAAAGGGGAAAGATATGGTGCTTCCTTCCCACGTCTAATCTTTGCAAGAATTCTTGCAGATAGAAAATTCTGATAGATTTACAGAGAATTTGTCTTAATTCTGCGTTGCTTTTCTCCTGTTTCTAAACTCAGCACCTGAATATTTTCGAGAAATATTAAGCAGTGTGACTAAGCATCTGTCAGGTGTTTGCTCTCTCATCTTCCCAAGGGCAGAAGTAGGAGTGTGTGTGTAAGCGGAAGCAGATGGCAGAGTAAGCATATTCTGTATACAGGGGTGTGGTGAATGCACTACTATTGTTTAAATACCAAATCCTCAATAGCTTTGCCTTAAATAGCAATGTATCAAGCTAGGGGGATGAAAGTCATGGGAGTGTTTTGAGGGAGAAAGCTGTGTAGGAGAGGACATGAGGGAGGGAGAGAGATGTATAGAAGGGGATTATTTAGCAGTGCTGCAACCCAAAGGCACCACTGGATTTATTCTCTAATCTGCAAACAGAGAATCGATTAGGTACTATTAGCAGGCAAAAAAGTAAAACTACAGTACAGTTCAGCTGCTTTTGTAGGACTAACAGGCAAAAGCTGCCAGCTGAGACATGAAAGAAATGTGCCCAGAGTGATGGTGAGAGGAGCAGAAGGAAGCCCCGAGTGGGGTAGTGATAGCTTAGACCTGAGAGAGTGGGAATAGAAAGGAAGGCGCTGCTGACTGTATGAGATATGGACACTTTATACTTCTTCTTTTCATCATACTTTAGGGCACTTCTTTGGGAGCCAAAGTCCACCAGATTGGCTGCCCTTAACAATGAAAAGCAGGAATTTCTGAAGAACAGGGGCAGCTTTGGAGGCCAGCAGGATAAGCATGAGTGGCTCTGAGGGCACAAGGTGGGTGAGTGGCAGAAACCCCATTGCCCTGATGGCTGGCAGATAGAGAACAGAGCCCTGGGTTGTGACAGCTCCAGCTGAGGCTTTTCACAGAGACAGAAAGCAGGCAGCATCCCTGAAGTTGCCTTATCATAGTGAGAGTAACTTTAAACGGCTATTGTAATTTGTGAAAGCAGTAAGTAGGTCATTGTATCTTATCCAATTTCCTCCCTCATTTTGTTTTCTTCTTTCCCTTCAGGAAAACACACTTCCTTACACACTTGATTGCTTGTTTGCAAATGGGAAGCGCTTTTTTACAGAGAACCCAGATGGTATAACATGCTCAGCATTATTGTCCAAACATGAGCAGTTTGCATGGAGGCTCAAGGCAGTGTTTATTAATGAATCTTGAAAACAATGAAACCTCACCAATCAAAGAGCTGGGAAAAGTTATAAACACGTCACACATTTCTTTTTCTTTGAGAGTTCTTCTGTCACTACACAAAACCCAACTTCCCTTTTGATGTTGCAAATATCTTGTGCTGGTTGATGGGCTATGGGAGAGAGGCATCAAAACTCAGGACAGAATATCAAGGCATTACGAAAATTTGGTTTTCCTCTCCTTTTTGTATTTTTTTTTAAAGGGGAGATAGTGATTTTTTTTCTTTCTTTCTTTTTTTTTTTTTTTTTAAATCACAAAAGATAGCACAAGTCTAGATTATTTTTCCTACTGGAGCTAAATATCACTAAGAGCTAAATATCACCTTTCTGTTTGCTAGCCCTTTTGCAAAGTCTGAGGGAAGGTAACACAGTAGCCTGTGAGGTGGCAGGGGAGAAGAGTAAGAAATGGCAGGCCAGTATGAGCTACTGTAGAAAGTGGGAAAAAACATTTTTAAAAGATTCAATTAGGATAAAGGAAAGCTCATTCACATGGGGAATATAAATACTCAGCAAGCATACAAACAAGGAGAGTACAGAAATGACAAAGGCTCTAGAACTGAGAAAGGAAGGAAAAGAACAGAAACTCAATCCACATTCATTGTGTGGACAAAGATAAAAATTCTGTTCCTTTCGTGTATAATTTTTTCTGGGTTATTTTGGGGTACTGTATTTTTAAAAATAATTTCCCCGCTTTGCAAATAAACCAAAACTCATAAGCCTGTGCAATAACTCAAATACATAATACAAGGAGTTTATAATTTTACTGTATATTATTTTCCATAGCCAAATTATCTATGTCTTTTATATCAAAGGGGTCAATACGTTCAAAAGATGAGTCATATTCATATTTTTATCATATTCATATTTTCAGGCTTCTCCATGAGAAGTTGCACAGTAACAACACCCAAAAAAGTTCAGCTCTATCTCCTCCTGTACTAAAGATTAAAGGTTGAAGAGCTCATGAAAGACTGATCATATCCTTAACTTTTTTAGTCTAGGGTTTAAACCTCTTTCCCTGTATGAGAAAACACAACTAGAACCAGCACTAGTGAAACATGTCAAACCGCAGACAAGTTAAACTCGGGTGTCCTCACTTGAAAATGTCAGTCCAGGCAAAACAATGGCGAGTTGAAGACAAATTTCTGTTTCACTGCACCCTCACAAAGGCAACTTTGCTGTGGGAGCCCAGTTGGGATTCTCTTTAGGAAAGACAGAAATGGATCTGAATGATCTTAAAGTGGCATCATATAAGCCATGGTTCAGTGAGATATTGAAGCACGTGTCTCATTTCTGTGGGACTGTCCCAATGCCTAAAGAGCAGAGGATTTGCATTTCAAATCACAGCGTCTGCTCCTCGCGTCAGAGGTAAACCTGTATCCGAGCATCTTTCAGAACCAGAGCCAAGCCTTATGCTGAAGTCCCTCTGGTTCATTTTAAAAATGACCTTAGAAAATTCACTATTTGAAAAGAAGCCCCATTTTTTAAATTTGTTGTTTATTTTCTTTTTACCTCCAGCGACTAATGCCCTCTCAAGGGCTCCATGGCCATGTCTCCTAAATTCCCTTCCTACAGGTTTGCTCCACAAGGTGGCAAGATGTAATCAAACACATCCCTAAGTTTCTGCCCTGCAGTTCACCTTAAAAAA
>VZRN01005753.1:255674-281057 GCA_013397935.1 Dasyornis broadbenti | reverse complement strand
AAAAAAAAAAAAAAACCAAAAAAACAAAAAAACAAGCATCTCAAATAATTCAGGGAGCATACATTGTGTGGATGTGTGGATTCTCAAAAAGTTTTATTAAGAGGCTTTTTGAGAACTGTTCAGAAAAATAACTGTGCTAAGTGACAGTGCAGGATTGTAGATTAAAATTCAGTAAATATTAATTAGAATAAATGCAATTATACATACATCTGAGAACAGAGAGGGAAATGAGGGAGACAAAGTCAATTAAATGTAAATTTAAATTTAATTGAAATTCTAGATAGTAGAGATATTTTTGTGAGCTACTGAGGAATCCCTGAGTACTTTCAATTCCTGATTGACATCTCTTGCACAACTAATGCAAACTAATGGATGTTTTTGTGTGGAAAAGGGGCTTAGTATGCTCTGTACCTTTTGCTGGTGGCAGTGTCCTTTTCTGAAGCCACAGTTCTGCCACAGAAGAGCAACAGCATATACTTAGGGTACTAAAGATTAGGTTTCTACAGAAAAAAATGTACGTATAAATGTTTTCCTGGATGTTTTCATGTATTATGACTGAAATCCAGTCAAATATTTACTTGAATTGATTTGAAACACAAATAAAACCATTTCAGATAGAAAAATGACATATTCAAGCTTGAAAAACCTCTATTTATTACTTTCATTCTTTTCAATGACAAAAAAGTAATTTCTTTTTATAAAAAGGAATACAAGTGATACAAGTGGGTGGACAACGTACTAGATGGAGGGGAAAAAAAAACTTTCCCAAAAAAAAAACCAAACAAAACAAAACAAAAAAAAAAAAAAAAAAGAAAAAACAAACCCAAGAATTCTATATAAAAACTTGCCTCAAAAAAGACAACTCAAAATAAACCAAGACTGGTATTTTTAAAATGACATTAAAACACTAGAGGATGAAAGATACTCAGTGTTATATACAGCAGTCACGTCTTTTTCCACACCTATACAAAAAAATTCACTTGGTTGGTACTGGTGTTTGAAAATATTTGTTATTTAGCAAAAGCCGAATATTGGTACCATAGTTTTCTGACATATTGTAATATTATTAAGTACTGTGGAGGACAGTGGAGCTTTTCAGTGAATTTCAACATATTGTGGAGGTAGGGCTGCCTTGTGACAGATGGAATTCAACTGGGATACAAGCAAGGTTATCCTTGTAGACAGAAGTACTCTAAACTTCTCATATGTTTCTCAAGCTGCAGGATTCTCTGAGGATCTAAAACATTTGGAAACTCATGGAATGTTTGACTAAGATATCTGTTCATTCTTTGGCAGCCACAGGAAAAGCAAATATGATTTTTAGTCGCATGACAGCAAAAAAAAAAAAAAAAAGGCATAGAAAAAGTTTATATAAAATATAACGCTTGGAATAATCATCTTCATCTGGAACAGGTGGGATTACAGGTTGCTTTATTCCCACAGCACTATCTGAGTCCACCTATATCTCTGGTAAGAAAGACCATCTAGAGGTGAGGAGTAAGGATTTTTTTTCAAGTTAACAAGAAAATTCTATAATGAAAAACCTCAGGAGCATTCCACAAAACAATTTAAAGTTAACTTCAGACTGCATATCAAGAAAACACTATTTATTCATTTTACTTTTTTAAAGCTCCTGCTGTGATCTTTAAAAAGTGAAGTAAAGTGCTAAGATATGAAATTCACAGAATCATAGAATGGTTTGGATTGGAAGGAACTTTAAAGATCACCCAGTGCCACCCCTGCCAAGGGCAGGGACAACTTCCACTATCCCAGGGTACTCCAAGCTCCATCCAACCTGACCTTGGACACTTCCAGGGATCCAGGGGCCGCCACAACTTCTCTGGAAGACCTGTGCCAGGGCCTCATCATCCTCACAGGGAATAATTTCTTCCTAATATCTACTCTAAATCCTTTTCAGCTAAGACTGTTCCCCTCTTGTGCCATCACTACAAGCCCTTGTGAAAAGTCCCTCCAGTAGGACTGAATAAAGTGAAACAACAACACAAATCCTCATTTCCCCAGTGGGTTTCCGTGCTTCCTTCCTATCAAACATGATAAGAGTTTTTAAAAGCAAGATAAAGCAGTCATTCAGAAACAGTGAGTATCGCTTGTAAGTGCAGACAAAATGGCAATGCAAAGTGCCTGACTTCAAAACATATCTGATAGATTCACAGCAAAATAATAGAGATCCCAGTCCCCAGGCTCCCTATCCAATCAGTGGAGAGTCATGCAGGTCATGACTGACAGGACCCCAACTCAAACGCACCAATGACATCCCCTGGGGAGCCTGTTCCCCTCTCCCAGTCACTACAAAGAGAGCCAAAGAAAATGTGCCTCGTATTTCAGGGACCGAGCAGCAGCCAAAAGCCAGGCAGTGTGAGTACACTTCTCAGAGGGACTCAGGCTGCAGCAGAGATTCTCTGTAAAATACGACATAGCAGGTGTGGTTGAATGAATTCATCAGGTAAAAGAATGTACGTATCCTCCAGTAAGCGTGAAGGGAATTGTACTCACAGTGTTTTGGATTTTAGGTTTTTTCTCCATGCTCTCAATACCATTCTGATACTATCAGAGAGAGCAAATAATGATGTTCATCTGTCTTTTGAATTGGATAAATGCTTCTTTTTATTTTAGTAAGGAGATTTATAGTAATAACTCATAATAAATATGAGAATTTCATCTTCCCTTAACCACACAGACCAATTAGATTATTGTAATATTAAGGAATGCTCTACCATAAAACAAGCTTATTGGAGTATGAATGTGAATGGCAAACTTGCTGTTCATGAAGAACTTGCTTAGAAGAAATGAACACTGCAATAACCTGATAGGTTTTCTGAGTTGTCCTTTGTTCTCATCACTCATCCACCTCAACGAAACACAGGTAAAATCATTCTTCCGCTGTTCAATGAGACAATTCCTTAAGAACAGAATAGAGGAGTATCATATATTCGATTAAATGAGGAAACTATTTAAATTAAAATATTGTACTGAGGCCTATTTTGTCTATCATTGAAGTAAAGGATAAACTTCCTTTCAGTTCAATAGAAACAGAGCTGGGAAGGGCTGCCATGCGCTGCCATGATAGATCAGTGCAAATGATCTTTCTAATTAAGCCTGGCTGCAAGGTCACAAGGACATTTTTTTCTACTTTTTCACACTCTTTTCTTAATATGATTCTGGCATGAAAATCATTTCCTTAAACTTCCATTTGGTATGGAATAGCCTCTGCTTCAAGTTAACAGTAGATTAACACTGTGAGAAGCAATAATATTTTTGCAAGTGATAGGATGAATACAGTCTGATTTCTCAGTCTTTCATCTCATCCCTCTTTAGCACTGGTGTCCAAGAAAATGTCAGACTTTCAAAGCATCTTTCTCATACATAGCATCGCATAACTTAAAAAAAAACAAACCACCACACCAAATTTACTAATATGTTAGTCTGTAGTGTGGGTACTTATTTGTAAACCAACTTAAGCAGCCTTTGTATTGATGGAACTGATAGACATTGCAGACAGTGACATGAGAATACAATTTATCATATCATAGAGGAAGAACACACAGTATTATCAATGCTTTATTGCCTATATTTTAATTCCCTCCCTGGTGTGCAATGGAGCGTGAATATAATATACAGACTTTAACTCTTTCATGGCACTTCAAGTAAGGGGATTCTTTCTGGAAGCACCTATATTATCAAACTTTTTCTTCTGGGAGTAGTTTCTGCCATGGTCTATATGTCTGGAACTTCAGTAAATGGCATATGACTTCAGCACCAGCCACTATGACGAAGACAGAAGTCCCTCCTCAGTGTGCTTCTTCTTGTGTTTGTTAATGTTCCAGGCTTAAGCCAGAGGTGAAAATGTTTGGTGAGAACAAAAAACAAGCTAGGGGGCAACTAAAGAATGTAGGAAAATGTCTACCGTAGGACGTGTGGATAAGGCAGCAGAACAGGATTCATGCGGCTTAGCTCAGATTCCAGTTCTACCACAGAATTCATGTAGAACATGGGAAAAGGGTGAATCATAATAAGACGGGGGGGAAAGGCTTTGAATTGAGAGAGGGAGCCTTTGGATTAGATATTAGGAAGAAATTCTGTGCTGTGAGGGTGGTGAGGCCCTGGCACAGGTTGCTCAGAGAACCTGTGGCTGTCCCATCACTGGAAGTGTCCAAGGCTAGGTTGGATGGGGGCTGGAACAACCTGGGATAGTGGGATGTGTCCCTGTCCATGGCTGGGGGGTGGAACTCAGTGATCTTTGAGGTCTCCTCTGACTGAAACCATCCTGTGGTTCTATTATTCAATGAATATTCAAAATATAAACTATACATTCTTTCACCCTCACTTGCCATATGTGTTTTGATTAGAATTTCTCCTAAGCAGAAATAATTTCTTCTAGGGTTGCTAAACATACGGCTACAAAAGTCAGCTAGAAACGCCAGACTGCAGTGCTGCAGGTGAATATCAAACTTCAGACTTTCTCAGGTGGTGGAATTGCCAGCTACATCTTCAACCTTCCTTCCTTTCATGACACTCACGCTGTCTGTGAGACAGAGTCTACCCTGTTGTGCAGCTTCTCTCTGGCTTGGGTTTCATTTCTGTGTTAAGTCCTTTGAAGATAAAGCTGCTTTTTAGCCCATTGGAAAACAGAATCCAAACTTCATAGCAGTCTTTTGACTTGATGTGCTGGTGAAATATGTTAAGTTAGGTCATGGTGCTAGAAGAACTACAAGTTGCAAGAAGGGATCTGCTGCGAAAATACTCTTAGCTGGGCTGCCAAATTCCAGCCTTTAATTGCACTGTCAGTCTAGTAAAACATAATTAAACAAGGAGAAGTTTGGGTCCATGGAGCATTTATTCTATTCCAATATTTCATGTTGATTTGTAAATACTATGGACACATTTGTAAGCTACTACAAATCTCTGCATGCTGGATTGCTTCCATTTTCACTTTTAAAAGCTGCTATATGAACAGACAACAGCTTTTCAAGCTGAAAATGAGTGTGAACTATTCTATAAGTTCACACCGGGAGTAATTTTTTTCTTCCTATTCATCAAGTTTGCGAGTGTCAGTGCCTCACCTTGTTCATCATTCATGTGTAAAATTATATTAAAATAGCATGAAAAGTTGAAAGGTAAAGATGTGCAATCCAGGAAATTCACACAAGCATTGTGATTTCTTCTTTGGCTCAGCCTCATCAGCTGGTGTTGCTTTGGTGAACAAAGTTTTGCCAAGAGGCTTCAAATTGGACACATCTCTACCTACAGTGTCTTTTGTTATATTAAAAAAAAAAAAAAAAAAAAAAAGAATTATTAAGGGAAGAGATTAAGGCTTGACCTGAATGAAAGTGGACACTGTAATATCATCAGCCCTCTTACATGACAAGGGGTTGGCTAAACAAGGTCAAATCACAAGGAAAGTGTGGAACACATTGGACACAGAGCCACAGAATCACAGAATGGCTTTATTTGAAAGGGACCTTAGAGATCATCTTGTTCCAATCCCCTGCCATGGGCAGGGACATCTTTTGCTAGAACAGGTTGGTTCAAGCCCCATCCAACCTGGCCTTGAACACTTTCAAGGATGGGGCAGCCACAGCTTCTCTGGATAGTGATAGTGACAAAGACAAAGGGTACCAGTGCTCAATTGCATCCCTGGTGAACTCACTCACTCATAATGAGCAATTAGCTGGAACTCTGAACATTGTCCATGATTCTGTCTTGCCAGGCTCTGCTGTGGCCCTTCACTTTATGGTCCTGTATTTTCCGCACAATGGGTTAAGTTTGCCTAGGACTGAAACACTGTTCCCTTAATGCAGATAATGATATAATTATTATTCTGACTGTCTCATAGAATCACTGAGGTTGGAGATGACCTCTAAGATCATCAAGTCCAAACATTAATCCAGCACTGTTAAGTCCATGAATGATGTCTCCTGATGTTTTGAGTGAAGGGAAAGACATATTTTTCCCCCCCTTAACTTCAGTGTTCCCAGAACAGTTTGTCCTTCCTAGAGTTGCATTTTGGAAATATTACAGAGCAGCACTGACAGTGTCCTCTTTGTGTCCAGTACCATACAAGTGACTACCCTGTTCTCAGCACAACCTGATTCCTCGCACAGAGCCTGCAGGTTTGCTCAGTTCTGGAGGGTGGTGGATACATAGCCAGTGAAGGCTGTGAAGAAAGGGAGTGAAGAGGAACATCGTGTTGTTCATCCACGCATTGCTGAGCAAAGGCTTCCAGACAGCACCACTTTCAGGTGGTGCAAGGTGAAGGAGGAGAAGAAGACGCCTTAGAAGACATAACAGGGTCACATGATCAGAACAGAACTGCACAAAGCAGGGCAGAACACTGGTTTTGTGGGCAATATTATAAGACAATGTCACATCAAAGCGGTGTCCAATAATTTTTAATTACAGTCCTGCTGCAGTATAAACACATCCCACCTGGCTTGCCCCTCTCTGTTCCAACCCATCTCTTTTTAGGCAGGAGCACTCCCCCTGTTTATATGTTGTTTTAACCCTGGACCCATTGTGGTTTACACTGAATTTAATCTAGGAGAAATGAAGGAATTCAGGTTTAAAAAATACAACAATAATATGTATATGTACATAGTGAAACTACTGAGCCCTTCACAGAGAACATGGTAGTAGTCCCTTGAAACAGGCAGGCATATTTCCCTCAGGGATAGCTCCTAAACCCTTCAAGATGAAAATAATAAGAGTAAAATAGACTGGACATTGTTAACATTGGTGTACGCAGTAAACAAAATTTTTATAAAACTCAGGAGACAAACCTAAATGTTAGAAAGAAATGCCTGCTAGAGAAAAGGTCTGCTGTAAAATTAACATGAACTGGTGCTATTAGAAGTTTAGATTATTCCTGAAGCTATTACAGTAATTTCTGTGAATGTGGGAGATCATGGGTTAAATCAACAGAGATGCAAGACTTTACAGTAGAGTTTCTTACCAAGGAGTAGTATCTCTTTATGTGAGGGACTGAATATGGCCCTTGATTTTGAGGAATTGGCTTGAAGCTAAATAAGTTTCAGAATTAGTCACACATTTTCAGATCCCCATGGCTCCTACATAAGAACAAGTTCAGTTGCCCCTGGAGGTGAGAATGTAGGAAGTAAATTAAAGCAATCTTTTGCCATTAAGCTGGTGTGTACATTGAGATTAATTTTTGGTGCCAGCAGGGCTTTGCTGTGAGGATGCTCTCAGCAGGGCTGCTGTCCTAACCTATGGCTGTTGCTATAGGGGAAAAAAAACTGTCAGAAAAGGGGTGCAACGGCACCAAAAGGAGAAACACTCCTTGATACAGCTTAAATTAATGCTAATTAAAATAAGAAATAGGTAGCAGGAGGGAGATGGCAGTGTTAATCGGCATAATATAAGGCAGGGGGCTGGAAACGCTCCACTAGGATCTGCGCCTGTACAGCTCGGTTTGTTTACAACAAACAAAATCTTCTCAGCTACTGTTACCGTAGCCATGGCAACAGTATTGAGGTTATATCTATCAACAAAGAGAGCAAAACAAAGATAAGGCTGGTGTTTAATAAAGATGAGCCATGATAATTATATACCAGGCAAAAGACGGCTGCAAAACGAATAGCCTGTGCCCCCAATTTACGTGACATTACCTCTGAAAAAATAGAAATTAGATAAACTTGTGACACCAGTGTCACCATTTCCCTCATAGGTGGTTGAATGCCATTAAGCACACTCCCCCTGCCTTCAAATATTACGCAGGGATGTAAACTCCTTGCCCTCTTGTTTATTCCATATGTAAGTCATGGTGGTTTGGGTGCGACAGAGACATCTGAGGTTGTGTTAGAGAGCATAAGAGAGAAAAGGATTGCTGAGGCTCACAGGCACAATTTATCCACCTAGAAGAAATAATATATATTAAAGAAGTATGGTTTGTGCCACTTGGGATACATGCCAAATGCTACTGAATTTTATCTGCCTATCTGTTCGCTGTGTTCCCTTTACCTCCTTGGACATTTTGCTATGAGCAGGAAATGTCCATGTGGTCCTTTGCGAAGAGAGCATGTGTGATTCAGTTTCCTAGGAATGAAATCAGATTGTCTTCAGGACAAGAGCCTGAGCAGCAGGAATCTTCAGATGCCCTCCCCTCAACCTCCCATTCCACAGCTAGGGACGTGCAGGAGAAGCTGTGCTCCAGAAATGGAAATGAGAGTAGGAGATGAAAGGATGGGTAACTTGGGAAGTCTTCGCTCCAGCTAGTCACATCTGACATATTGATCCTTATCCAGTCTGAGAGGATTCAGTGGGAATGACTCAAGCTAAATTTTAAGAGGACATTTTGTTGCAGGACTTCCATTAACCCATACAACTGGTGGGAAAAAAAAAAAAAAAAACATAATTCAAATAATTGGAGTAAAAGGAACAAGAAAAGATCTTTCAAACACAGGTGTTTGATGGAATTATTCTAGTTACCTACCAAAAATCCAGTCCGTCATCTGTCCACCTGGAGTCCAGGAAACTCTCAAGAAGGGCAAGGTCCCTGCTGGTCCCAGGTCATATCTAACAGACCCAGGCAGATTTTCCAGATGCCATAGGATATATAAAATATAACTTAGATATGGCTACCTATATTTAGAGAGATTAATTCCTCTCTCAACCATCTTTATCTTTACCTCTATCAACCTGCTTTAGATTTTACAGCATGCAATTTTTTTTCAGATAGATTATTTAAGATCACTTGCTTTAATCATCTAAAAGTTAGGAACTCAGCTTAAGAAATTTCTTGACTGGACTACCTCATTAGTAGCTACAGAGAGGCCAGCCCTGCCATAAAACAACTCATCACACCTAAAGATAGATGTCTAAGATGAGTCACCCTCTGAAGGTTTTCTGCTGAACAGAAAGACTAAATGACCAACTCAGAGCATATATCTCTTAGGTGGCTAAGTTAAAGTGAGATAAATTTTAAGTGCATTCACAAGTTCTTGTAATTATCCCTTAATTTTATTTAGTAATGGTTTTATTTAAAATAGCTGGAAACAACATCTGGTGTTGTTTCTACAAATCAGGAAAAATTAGGGTGATGTTGTTAAAAAAAAAAAAAAAGACAAGGGATCTTTCTCAGATCTTGAAGTCAAATGATCAAGTTTAGCTGAAGTAATTTATAAAGTATTATTCTTTGCATCTGGTCTGTGTCCTGGATAGGACCAACCATCATAATTCTTACACACAATTCGATTTTAGTACAATTTTTCTCAAAATATTTGAATGTGTGAGGCTCAATTGCAGATGATGAGAGAGTCTTACACAGCATGAAGCTTAGAGGTTTTGTTACTTGCCTTTTGGTGCGTCATGAAGACATGCATGGTTCTCTCAGAAAATAATTTTAGAACTGTTGGAGTGTATGCAGATGAATGAAAGCCGTGCCTGTGTCTTATCCATATAATCCATTAGAACTGATCCTTAATTCCCATAAATTGTGGCTCAAATAATGTTGGGTGGCATGGCCAAAAAAGCCTCTCTGAGTGTGCAAGCAGTATAAATAAATTATGCAGAATTCCAGTATAGGAATTGTCAAAACAACTACTAACTTCAATAACATAGCAATTTTTTCCTCCAGTTTTTCTCTTGGCTTCAATGAATCTGGACGAAGTGAAGGGTGCTAAAACTACGTAAACTATGAGAATGCATTTATAAAGTAAGTGCCTAAGGGTGAAAAATAAGTGTGGCAATGCAGTTTTGTAGTGCAACCACCTGACAGGCAATAGGTGTAGGAATAAAGCTCAGCAAAGAGCGGCTAAAAAAGCAATGGAACAAAAGAAATCCACTGAGCACTAAAAAAGTGTTTTTACATTATATAATTACATGTACTGTCTCAGGGTGTTCTAGGCAGATAAAATGCCTCGACCTTTTAAATCTGGCTTAACAGAAACTCAAATTTGCCATCTGAAATTAGGAACTGTGAAATGTTTTCAGTGGCTTTAAACATAATCGTCCAACTGTTTGGGAACTGCATGTAAACCACAGTTGCAAACTGTGTCCAGTAAATCCTCTTCCAGGAAGGTGAAGACTGTGGAATGATTCCTGTGCTCCTCTCTTCCTGGATATGTGAAATGCTGCAAGTCTCCAACATACGATCCCACTAAAATAGAAGTAAAACACGACAGAAAATGCCAGTTGCAGAATTCATTTTGTCCTGGGCATTGTGGATTTCCCACAGGAGCACTTCAGAGGCGCCTCTTCTTCTCCACCAATTGATCAGAAGCCTACGTACTTATTTTAGGAGTGTTGCTTCTTTTGGCCCATAAAATTGAAGTTTCTGTTGAATGTCTCAGCTCAGCAAAGTGAATCCTTTCCAATGCTTTTTACAGCACTTGTTTGCCTGAATTTTTTTTTACACTTATTCTTTCAGGAAAAATTTAAATCAATACAGGACAATTTATGGCATATTTTATTGCTGATTGATCACTGTTCAGGCTGTAAGACGAACATGAATTTCCTACTTCCTTTCTCCGCTCGCTAGTAACTTGTATCTAACGATTCCCATGGGGCAATCCAAGCAGGAACAGTTTGTGTTTGATTATCTTCTCTTTCATGAATTAGAACTCCTGAGCATCTCAAAATATTTTGTTAAATATTTTGGTTTCCTGTTTAATTGTCGAGCAAGGAAAAGATTGTTGATTTTTCACAATGGACTTATCCTTTCTCCAGCAATTTCTCTAAAACCAAGACAATTTTAAACTTTAGGCAACAAAAGGCACCTTCCATACATGTATTCCTGGAGAAAATTTGATTCCAGATTGCGTCTTCATGAAAGAAGTTTTCCCCCTAAGTATGTACAAAAACCAGTGGAACCAATTGTCAAAAGTGAGCGTGAATTGAAATAAGAAACAAGCAAAAGAAAAAGGAAGTTCTGCTAAGACTAAGAAGACAGATATAGTTTGGATAGTGGCCTTGGATCTGGAACAGCAAATTTAATTACTGAGGGTGTTACAGACTCCCTGGCTTGAAAAAATCAATTTATCCCTGTATTCCAATTCTGCATTAAAGTGAAAACATGTTCTTCCATTCGAGCTTACTTTGTCTAGTTTGTTTGTTTTGGATTTTTTGTTTTTGTTGTTTTGTTGATTTTTCAGGGTTTTTTTATGTTTGTTTTTGGTTTTGGGTTTTTTTGGTGGTTTATTCTTGTTTTTTTTTAATTTTGGTTTTTGTTTTCTTTTGGTTTTTTTGGGGTTTTGTTTTTTCTTTTTTTGGTGTGGGTTCTTTCTGTCTTTTTTTTTGTTTGTTTGTTTTATCTTTGTTTTGTTTGGCTGGATTTTGTTTTAGTTTTTTGGGGGTTTGTTTGATTGGGGTTTTTTTAGGTTTCTTTTTGTTGTTGTTGTTGTTGTTTGGTTTTTGAGGTTTTTTGTGTTCTAATCTTGCTTTTAACACTGCCTGCCAAACATCATACAAGATGTCATAATATCAGTAAAGGCTTTAATGCAGGACTTGCGAGTTTACACGGGTGTGCTACGTTGATAAACGGAGTTTCTGTGGACTGGATAAAGTTGAAATCCTCTGTGTTCCCTCTGTCACCACAGGACGCCTATAACCCTGCATTGTTTTTATGCCAGCATTTCAGAAAGTGCTAACAACGTGTGAGTCCAGATCTTGGAAAAGATGGAGAAAAACACCTCTGCATCTGCTCTCTGGCCTTGGAGGTGCTGCAAGGTGAGGCAGCAATGCAGGGGGTGTCAGTGCAGGTCATTGTTCCCAAGCTGCAGCTGCAGCCTCCTCCTGCCGTGCACCTGGGAGCCCATCCTTCACTTCTTGATGGATCTGTTGGAGTGGAGAGTTCAGCCCAAATCAGAGGTGCAAATACAAGGATACAGCTTTCCCTAGCTTTAAGAGGCTACACACCCTGTAGAGCGTACATATGTCTATGTATAGTCTACATACAACCAACTTCTGCCTGAGCTGCTGTTTTAACCTGTGGCAGAAACTTTACTCTCTGTAACAGAACCTTAGGCAACCAATCTGTGCACAGACCCACACAGCTGAGAAATAATCCAAGGCCAGGCTGAGCTCCATCCACGGTGCTGGAGAAAAGCTCAAGGCAAAACTGAAAATTATTTTGGAGTTTATTAGACGCAGATGTAGGTCTTGATCTGCAGGATGTAAAAATGAGGTTAGGTTATGAAGAAAGACCTGCGTTGCTCTGCTCCATCACTGCAGTGACCCCCTTCAACTGGTGTGATGTTTCGACTGTGTTCAGACCCAGAAGTGGCCAAAATCACCTACAATATATACCAAAATGCTCTAGAAGATATACCTATATATATAATAATTAGAAAATACTTCAATTTTCTGTTAGGGCTTTAGACCATAGAATCACAGAATCATAGAATGGTTTAGGTTGGAAGTGACTTTAAAAAACATTTCTTTCCACCCCCCTGCCATGGACAGGGCCATCTTCCACTGTCCCAGGCTGTTCAAGCCCTGTCCAACCTGGCCTTGGACACTTCCAGGGATGGGGCAGCCACAGCTTCTTCTGGGCAACCTGTGCCAGGGCCTCATCATCCTCACAGTACAGAATTTCATGCTAATATCTCATTTAACCCCACTCTTATTCAGTTTAAAGACACTCTGCTCCCCCTGTCCTATCACTGCCTGCCATTGTAGAAAGATCTTCAGGCCAGGAGCCAGGCTTGAATACAACTCTGCACCAAAATGACGACTCAGCTGATAAGGGATAGTAAAAATTAAGAAGACTCGCTGAAGTCCTTTCCAGCCTGTGGCTGCCTTCCACCTTCTGATAGCCCTTAACTTGCCTCCGAATGCTTGGTGTTTGGGTTAAGAGAGACATCTTGGGCTGCCTTACCAGATGGCCAGGGGGAGAAAAAAAATCCCTAAATGAGTAATGGAAAGTCTAGGCTGAAACCAAGGGTGGTGAGATCTATTAGAGTGAAGACTGATCTCTGGAGAGAAACTGTGGAAACTGTTGCATAAGTCATTTCAAAGTGGACTGAAAAAAGTACAGGAAAATATACAACAGGGAGTAATCTTGCATTGGATGAGGGATAATGTAAGTGATTTACACTAACAGGTCTTTTCCATCTTTAATTTTGATGAATCTATGATCCCCAGAAAAACAGGCTTATTTCCTCAATTTAATATACCACAATCTGGAAGAGAATATGACAGAAGTGTTTGGGGATGTGATCTTTCATACAGCCCGGTAAATGCCAGAAATCAAGCTGCCAGCACACAATACCATTTTGTCACTGTCACTGATCCACACAACAAGACAGACAAAAGATTTGTGATTCTGGGTCGATTTGAGAATATTCTCCTTTCCCCCTCCTCCCCCCCTTATTAAGTGAAAGCTCACACCATATGACCCATGTGAAATCTCTGAAAAAAATAAAGAAAATACATTCCCATTACTTCCATTTCACGATACATTGTTTCTCCTAATTTCTCTGGCCCACAGTCTGTTTGCTAATGGGATGTTTTCTACATTGTCTGTAAGAACATTAAAAGGTACTTTGGCTCATTGTTTTTGCCTTAAGTGAGCACTTTTGTTACCCCTTTTATAAAAGACGGGAATTACCATCTGTAGGTTTTGTGGGTTTTCTATTTTTTTCTTTTTTTAAAACAAACAAATCAGGCTAAATCGCTGGAGAGCTGCGTTATTCTAAACAATTTATGAGACAGTCTGCCTCACTGTATTTCCCTGTAGAAGGGATTGGGCTGATTTTATAAATGATTTATTACTGTTTTCTTCTGTAGGCACCAACAGACTAGACAGAAAAATCAAAGTAAATTGAATGCAAAATAATCAGTTTTCTTTCTTTAGAGTGGGATTACACACACATCCATTGCCATACACTAAATTTTGCTAAAATGTGAAAGTAACTGGTTAATGAGAGAGAAGCTATAAAAATATCAACATAAAAATGTGTGATGGACTAACATTAGTTGTGAATATAAAAAGTGGCATTCAAAGAAAAATTTACAACTGCTTGTGGAGAGAAATCAGCTTGTTTACTCAGTGGCTCAAGAGATTATTAGGTCCAGGTGGCTCTTTTTTCTTTTCTTTTTCTTTTCTTTTCTTTTTTTCTTTTCTTTTCTTTTCTTTTCTTTTCTTTTCTTTTCTTTTCTTTTCTTTTCTTTTCTTTTCTTTTCTTTTCTTTTCTTTTCTTTTCTTTTCTTTTCTTTTCTTTTCTTTTCTTTTCTTTTCCCTCCTCTCCTCTCTTCTCCTTTCCCATTTTTTCCCACTTGGAAATTCTTTTCTGACTGTTGGAGGAGTTACAGCAGGTAGTAAATTCTGATTGACTTTAGATTTGACCTTGAGTTAATATTTGTATTTAATTTCAACCAGGAAACAAAACCAAACCAAACAAAACAAATCCCCCACATTCAAAGGGGCAAAGCTCAAGATCAGTCCAGACATGTAATGTTTACACATATCTGAGATTCAAAAATCAAGCTTATCAACAAGGATTATTGTTACCCAATAGTAATTTTGCCAAACATATTGAAAAAGTGAATAATTATTTGGCTGTTAGTCCATGAGTTCCTATCCTATATCCATTATACTTTGGCAGTTCCTAAACTAACTTTTTAGTTAGTTTGATCATATCTAGGGGACTTATACAGATTTAAAGCAAGGCTGTCACTTGCTAGTGTTGTTTACAAATGACAATCATTTAGCATGAATTTTAAACGAAATCAGTTCAATTATATTTGTACTTTCATTGTTATGCACCATTGAAAATACTTTACCAGAACAACACAGCCTGATGTCAAGCCAGGTTTTTCAGCCCCCATTTATAGAGAACAATGGCAGCTTGCTAATACAGCATCACGCCTGTGTCACTGATCAGAAGTGTGCTGTTAAATGTACCATTTTGTCTGCAGTCCCAGTGAGCAAGAAACCACAAACTCATTTTAATTTTACAGAGACAAATTAAAAGAGTCAAGCGTCTTCATTACGGTGCAGCTGTCGTAAAAACTGAGATAGAAAACAGAAGTGAAAGTATCTTCAAATCACATCCATATTGGCATCTCACAACTGCAGCCTGATTGTATTGTTAATTAATTCTCTAAATGCACAATAAGCCAAAGAGACAATTTATAAAGCATTCTTGTCATTTAATTAGTAAATTAACTTTTTATCTCAAACGTTTTTCCATTTAATTAGTGGATACTGAAGGCCAAGATAACACCAGCTGGAGTTTCTAGAAAGAAAAAATAATTTCATTTATCTAGTCAACAACTTTTAGCAGAGTGATCTGTGAGTTCTCTTCTGTCTGGTTATTTATACTTTGCCATTACAGAGCAGAATGTGGAAATAAAATTTCAAAGATGAGTTAATATTGTAATTCACAAGATCAAGTTTGTAATTATTCATGTCTTCAGTTTTTCTTAATTATACTCGACTTTTGTACTGCCATGTTACTCACATGAAGTCAATTAAATGTACAAGTGTTTCTTGGACCAGACCCTCTGTATAAATTAAGGAGATTTGGAAATTGCTCTCTGAGAAGTGACTTGCTACAAGATGCTCTGTTCCGAGCACATATGGAATTGAAATGAAAATAGAAATGACTAGCTTGAGACACTGTAAATCCTAAATGGTTCTGCAGCTTTGTGCAGACTTCTTTAAATACAGCCAAGTTGCTAAGGGCCACTCTAACTGAAGCTTTAAATGTCCCAGAGATGTTAGCTGCTAGATTCACATCTTTCTCATACAGGAATCAGGAATAGTTTCCTGTCTTCATGATTTTCAGCCTTCATCAGAAGTTATGGTTTTTTTTTCCTTTGACAGGACTCACTGTGTTTCAAACTTTTTCTTTACAAAGCCTCCAGGGATGAAGACGAAGGCAACTCCCTCCCATGCAGAGTCCACAGAGCACTCTCCTAGGAAATAAGCAGTTTTCTCCACAGGCTGAAAAGATGCAAAACTGTGTCTCCCTTCCAGCAGAAGGTTTTCTTCGCTACAAGGAGAGGCATATCTAGATAAATCTGAGGGATGAGAAGTCCTCCACACTCCTCTTGTTGAGGTTGTGCCAAAGCATAGGTTTTCAGAATTCTAGGCTTGCTCAGAAGCACATTAATTTTATGTAAGTATCAGTTCAAGGTTCTAAGTATTTCTGGATGCCTTTCTTAGTTGCTTTTCACTGGTGTGAAGTGAAGATGATATCTCCCTCCTATCTCACTGAGTGCTTGATGTATTCTGGAGCGATAGACATGAAGTATATCCCTTTTCCCTGCATATTATGTAGAACTTACTGAAAAAAAAAAAACCTTTACATTACATTTGTAAAGTCTTTAAAAGATAGTTCTTGTTCTTCTCACTCCCTTTCTACATTCTGAAGCAAACAATTATATTTTGATACTAACAATACTTGCTGGGAATGTTTGGTTCAGAGCAACTCACAGTTTCTGACTGTTTGACCTTAAAAGTTGTTTTCCCCAGCCGTGTTCATAGCTTTAGTAAAAAAAAAAAAAAAGGCAAAAGCCACCACCCCACTGTGAAAGGAATAGATGATCTTAAACGTCTCAAAGATATGGGAAAGAAAATATAACTTGTTTAAGCGAGACACACTGCCAATTTGAACTAATTCATTGCTTATATTTCAGTTATAAAGAGATTTCAATTTACGGTGCCATGACTGTCATGTTCTTTTACAACAGATTATTTTCCATATAGGAGAAATATCATGATGATCTGTTCTTTAATAGACATTGACAAAGTCAAGGATTCCTGCTCTTAAAAGTCAAAATTGCCCTAAGAGGAGAATCTTCAGCTATAAGATATTCGAGTCAAACAAACAGAAAAATAAATATTTACAACCCTAAGGCAATCAGACAAAATGCAAAATTGCACATCAGATTGATTGTCCCAATTCTACCCAGAGAGAGAATACTCTCAAAAAATATTGTAAGTCAGTCCATATTAGTGTTTTGAATCTGTTGAAGAATCGATATTTGAAGTACATTCTTCTCTACACATACACTCAGCCTGCTTTCAGAGCATATTCAAGAATTACTGTAACTGACATGCTCTCAAGAAGGCAAAAAATCAGAATTTTGAGTTCAGATATGCCTTCTAGATATTTTATAATTCTGCTAAGATATGTGTCTTATAATGAACAGTTTCTGAGAGGCAAGCTTCCATCTCTCCCAACCCTAAACGAAAGCTGGAGGGACCATCCAGGGTCAGATGTGACACAGGAGTCTTATAATATTGCAAGTTATGTTACTTTTTGCACTTTTTGATAGAAGCATGCAATGAAATTTCTGATTGTACTGACATATTATTTTGATTTTTCAAGTTTTTGTTAATTTACATTGTTGTTGTTGTTGTTGTTNTGTTGACCCAAAGCAGTCTGTGTCTGAATAGACATTTTTGGGGTTGTTGTTGTTGTTATTATTATTATTATTATTATTATTATTATTATTATTATTATTATTATTATTATTATTATTATTATTATTATTATTATTATTATTATTTTGGTCCGAAGGCTACTCAGGAGAGTGTAAGGTAATTCCAGATGATGATGTTGGTCAGTTTTGATGATTTTGATACCTGTGGTTGAGACAGACTGCTAAACATGAATCACATTTGGAGAGCTACCCAGGAGCTCAAACTGGTACCCAGGAGGCCGTTACAAGACTGATTGCTGTCCAGCTAAGAGTGATACAGAATCCTAGAATGGTTTTGGCTGGAAGGAACCTTAAAGATCATCTCATTTCAGTGCCACACCATGGAATGGGACACCTTCCCCTTGACCAGGTTGCTCAGATAATTTCTTTATAGTCTACCAGTGCCATGTTTCACCTCAGGTGGGGAAACACCATTGTTGATACCTGAGAAAAAGATGGTTCCACCAAGTGCCAAGACAGAACTGATTCCTCAGCAGTTCAAGAAACCAACATTCCCTTCTCCCCGCCTTTCGCTTCTCTGAAACTGAAGGATTAGCAGGAAGTTCCTGAGGCAGGAAAAGTGGAGCCAGATGGGAGGTGTGAGAAGAGAAGCGGGATTTACTTCTGTTCTCACCGAGGAGTACATGAGAAAGGTGTGAGTGGTGACAGCCATTTTTAGCATGGCCTTTTCCGGCAACACCATAAACCTTCAACGATAGTGCAGTTATCTTGGAAGGGCTCCAGGGAAGACAGAACATTTGTGGTACTCTATGGGGTCACTCCTCTTCGGGCCAGGGACAGGAGGGGAATGGAAGGGTGGGAACATGAGCACTGAGGATTATTTTGAAGTTTTCACATTTTCAGGGTTGTGCCATAAAGTTAGAAAATGTTAGGAAAAGTATAAAAAAAAAAAATTAAAAAAAAAAAAATCAAGAAATGGAAAGAGCATGTCAAAATTTGATAGATTTAAGAGATTCAGTATTCTTTAATTTATCCAAGGGAATTTTAAAGAGGATGATTCAGAGCAAGCTGTATATACAAACTTGCATAAGAAAGATATGAATAGTGGATCTTCAGTATATTTATAACTAATATTTGAATTCTCATGAGATAAAAAATATGTAGGATAGTCTTTTTTTTTTTTTAATCTGAAGGAAATTTGCTGTTAGAAAACAAGACCTGTAGATGTGTATTGATTTCTTCACTGGTTAAAACCTTTAAGCCATTGACTTGAAGAACAAAGTTTTGGGACATGTTTCACAGAATAGATTTTTTTTTTGACAATTTATGTATATTTATTTCTATGGAGGAATAAGTTAGATTTTGATAAGCATGCAGGATCATCTATAAAACTTCCTAAACCAGAATGAAATATTTTCCTGTCAGATATGCCCATTGGTAGAGGGAGATCCTGAATTCAGATATAAGCAAGATGGGAGGAAAGGTTTTCCCACACAATGCCATGGATGATCCAACAATATCAAGTTTTCTAGCTCCCCATTGCAGCACATAACATGAACTTCTAAATCTCCTAATCTGGAAAAATGAAAAGACTCTTTGAGAACTCAAGTGATTTTGTTAGTCAATAGGTATTTAAATCCCTCATCCTGCTGCTTTAAATGGGGTTCATATGTTAAAAAAGATTTTATGGGGCCTTTGAAAGCTTTTGAATTCCCGTGACCTAGAACTGTACAACTGTGAATGTCCAGAATAAAACCCTTATTTATGAATTACTATCAGATGTTGTGTGGAGGTATTTGTTTTAAATCTGTGAATCCATAAGTATATAATTACAACCTTATTTGTTTATGTATTTGTTTTATTCCTTAATACATACCCAGATGGTGGTTTCTTGAAATCATGTTTGTTATTGCTTAGGCTTGTTAATTTGTCTAATTTCTGTGTTTTGTTTTATCTCCCTTTTTATATATTCTGAAAAAAAAAAAAAAAAAAAGTCTTTCATAGATTTCTCTTCTAGAATTAATTTTCTTAAAACTTACAGAATTTCCCATTTAAAGATTTTCTTATGGATTTTAAACCTAAGGGACTACTCTGTATCCTACTATATCAGTCTCCTTCCATGTAAGATTTAAACCAGAACACACTATAAAATACATTTATATAAGTATTGACACGTTCTCCTCTGCCAAATAGTCTGTGACTGAAGGAGGAAATTATCAGTATAAAATACATGAAAAAAATTGGAAAAAATCCTTACTTGTGCATGAAAATTATTTGAACGTGAATTGAGAGGAATTTTACACTTCGCCTTCTGAGATAACACTTGACCTTTGGGTCATTATGGAAAGGGGAAGCTCACACTGACTAACTAACTGCATAACAAACTCTGTGTACAATAATAAAGTTTCTTTTCCAAGCAATATCTAAGCAAAAATGTGCATAATATTAGTACAGATCTTGGAAATAAGTGAATTAGCTATCAAGTCCATAATGACATTTCTATAAGTTGATCCAAAAACTAGAAACTGTATTTATGATCCAGTTTATGTGTGAATATGTCATAGATTTGTGATTAGGGACTAAGAACTAGAACCAGTTTGGATATCAGAATCTAGTATAGAAAAAAGGTGGAATTTTTTTGCCAAAATCCAAGCCAATGCATCTGGACACCTTTACTCAGCTGCCATCTAATGTCAGAGACACTGATGTATTTTCTGAGCATTTTATTTCTCCTCTCCTCTCCTCTCCTCTCCTCTCCTNGTGTCCAAGGGAGAGCCACAGCTCCAAATCTCTGCTGTTCTTTGCAAGTCTGAGAGAGCCGGAGCGCTCTGCTTGTCCTGGCCTTTGCTCCTCGAGTGTTTGGAGGCAGCTCCGGGCAGGACAAATGGATGTGCCAGGCCCAACCAGGCTGGCAGAGAGAAACTGCCTCTCCTCTCCTCTCCTCTCCTCTCCTCTTCTCCTTTTCTTTTCTCCTCTCCTCTTCTCCTTTTCTTTTCTCCTGTCTTGTCTTGTCTTGTCTTTTCCCTTGCCTTGCCTTGCCTTTATTTTATTTATTTAATTGTATTTATTTTTAAATAATGTCAAATTCTTTTTGGAAGCTTCACATTTAGCCTTTTAATTTGAAACCAGCTGTGGAAACAACAGTACGAAAAATGGCCGTTGAGCACGATACCCAAACTGTACTCCAACGCACTTTGTTTAGAACAGCAGACCAGCTTCAGGAAAAAAAAAAAAAAAAAAATGAAGAGAGAATTAAAGAATGGAGTACTCAAGAAAATTTTATACCTTGCTGTTTAGGGCATGTCTGAGGTAGTTGACAGCTGTGGTTTAGGCTTCTCCTTTGTCAAAACACAGACCTGTTGATTAAAGCCTACATGATCTGTCATTCTGGTGACTATTCTTCAAATAGAAGAGAAGGATGTGTGACCCTTGTAAAAGGGGGCCTTGAAAATGCTGTCCATTCTCAAAAGAGTTCTGAGATTTGGATTGCAAGTAGATAAAGCTCCATTTTGCATTAAAAATTTACTTCTCTTGCTCTTTTTAACTAGTTATCTGAACGGGGTTGATTTGTATCCCTCCCTTTAGCTCTCCCTTTTCTCTACGTGCTTTATTGGAAATGCTGGGTTCCTCTCCAGGGCATGATTTCAACAGATACCATGTAGCTTTTAGACTCGAAAGACCTTTCTGAAGGACTAATTATTAAAAATCTTAAGTAAGATTTTGCAAAGGAATCCATCTGTAGAACCTGTTACTGAATAAACTTAATCCTGAGGTACACTACATATGGATCCAACTCAGGTAACAATAAGACATTTTCCTAAATACAGTATCTGCCGTATAATTAGAAGCAAAGGAACTCCTTTAATGTAAGCTATTATGCAGGCTTAGTAAAGGCAGGAGAATAGACCTGACAGAAACCTGCCTGTTCTTTTCTTTTTCATTGTCATTCTTCTCTGTGCTAAAATCACATTATATTCATTCCAAGACTGTTATACTCTTATTTTCTTGCTTCTTTTTGCCAGCTCAGCTTTTCAGATTTTCTTTATTTACCCACTATTTTGCTTAATCCAAGTGAATTATCACATAAAGAGGAGCAGGGTGCTCTAACTAGTACCTCCTAATCTCATTAAAAAGAGTTCTGATTTCTCAACGTTTTTCCTAGCACACAAAATGAAACACTTCTTGATGCTTTGAAAGGCAGCTCTGTAAGAAAAACAATAGCTGAAGTGTTACACTTTTCAGAGGCAATTCAGGAGAATCTGTTTTATTTGAGCAGCTGACAGAGACAATATGGTTTCCATAAAGAAATCATTTCCACTTCCAGTAATGGGAAGCCCTCAAGCCTAGAGCATACAAAGGTATGCCCAGGAAACAATCTTGATCTCATGGTGTGAATACTGGATTCCTCCTTTTCAATTTGCAGATCCTTCCTGGGAACCAGAACTTCCTGAACCCAATTATATCAGCAAAAAATTGCTGAACATTCAATACTTTTAAAAACCCCTCCTTTTTAAAGAGCTCTTTGTTAATTTTAGTGCAGGTGAACTGTGGATCACCGAGGACTGAAATAACAGAGTAAACCAGAGCAGAGTAGCTCCTGGAGCTTGACATATATGACCTATGCTGAGACTGGTTTTTTAAGGATCCAAAGAAATTATTCTGTGACTCCTCTTGTGAGATGTATTCAGCTACTAGGAATTTTATCTGAAAGATTTTTTTTTCCTTCTATTGAGAGGAATTTTTCTCCATGTCTCATTGCATTACTATTAGATTCCACTACTGTTAGACAAGTGTCTGTTTATCACTAATCGTTTGTGAATGCTCCACCCAGAGAAAAATTTCTTGATTGATCAAACACATAATTTTTCTTACGAATACTCCATCTGAACACGAATATTGTATCGACTCAGTTCCCCAACTTTATCATGTTCAGACTCTTCTCCACTCCTTCAATGACTGTTACAAGAGAAGAGGAAAATAGCTTTTTTTTAAACACCGCTTAATTTTACCAGACACCGTTGGTTCTTCATTTTTCTTGCATTTCTTCCTGTGTAAAATATTATTGCATTAAAATTTTAATGTAACAACCTACAGTTCATTTGAGAACCACAGTAATTCACTGTGTTAGAAGCCTGTCAAGCGGTCTCTCTCCTTCAGAGTTCTTACAGGAGATAATTACCCGTGCAAACAAATTACAACAAAAGGTGAGACTAAAGAACAGACCACAAAGAGCTCCTGTGAATCAACCCTAGGTGAGAACTAGATGACGTACTCAGATTTCATAGAATATACTGGGTTGGAAGGGACCCATCGGAACACTGAGGCCAAGTCCTGTGCTTCACAGATCATCCCAACAAACCCACCCTGTGCCTGAGAGCCTTGTGCAAACACTTCTTGGACTCTCAGGTTTGGTGCTGTGACCGTTCCCTGGGGAGCCTGTTCAGTGCTCAGCCACCCTTTAGATAAAAAAAACCTTCTTCTGATATCCAACTGAACCCTCCCCTGACACAACTTCAGGCCATTCCCTCAGTCCTGTCACGGCCACCTCAGAGCAGGGATCAGAGTCTGTCCCTCCTCTTCCCCTCACGAGGAAGCTGTAACTGCAGTGGGTTCTCCCCTCAGTCTCCTCTCCTCCAGCTGAACAGACTTAGTGCCCTCAGCCTCTCCTCACATGGCTTTTCCTCCAGACCCTTCACCATCCTCATGTCCCTCCTTTGGACACTCTCCAATGGCTTAAGATCTTACATTGTGGCACCCAAAATTCACCCAAAATTCCTTGCAATATTCCAGGTGAGGGCACCCCAGCCCAGAGCAGGCACAATCCCCTCCCTTGCCCTGCTGCCCATGCTGGGCCTGATGCCCCCCAGGACAGGGATGTCCCTCTGGCTCCAGGGCCATTCCTTGTTCAACTTGCCACTGATCAGGACCCCCAGGTTCCTTTTGCTGGCACTGCTTTCCAGCCTCTCATTCCCCAGTCTGTCTGTACATCCAGGGTTGCACCATCCAGGTACAAAATCTGGAGCTTTCCCTTGTTGAACTGAACTAAAATTTCCTAAGCTTTACTCCTGCCTCTGCATAATACAAGCAATGTCACTCTATCTGATGCTAATAGGGAAGCTTTCTGTTTTAGAGAAAGGATAACCCTTTGACTTTGTCCTGATGTTCATGGGTGCTACCCAACAGATGGTTGTCATCTGTGAAAGTCCAGACAGTCTTGCTTGTACATTTATGCTAACTGTAAGTATCTGAAAAATTGGGTTTTATGTTCCTCTCAATGTACAAAATAATGTACAGTAAATGAAGGTTAAGTGTATTTGCACAAATATCTGGGATAAAACTTTACTTATGAATAGGCACACCATATTTAAGTTTAGACACCTCTCTTCTGTGTGGTTCTAATACTCGCTATGCATGATGTTCTTTGGGGTTCCTTGCAAAAAAAAATACCATACAGAGTAAAATATTAAAATGTTGATGTCTTCATTTACGTATTTTATTTCTTCAGGAGTTTTTTATCCCAGAGTAATCTGTGTATCAGCAGTTAAATGAATGATTAATGGTCTTCTCTAAGTAGTGATTTGTCTTGTTTTCTGGAAGTGAGTTTCCTCAGCCTCAGAGACACAGCTGACCTGACCTATTCATTACCTGCAAGTGTGATACCAGCAGCAGCAAAGGAAGGCAAAATATGGTTTGTGGTTAAATATGTACACACAAACAAACAGGACAGACTGAGTTCTGCTACTCTTGTTTCAATTGCCGGTGGAAGGTACATGGAATAATTTTTGCATGGTTCTGAAGAAAGACTATAATTACAGGATTCTCTCCTTGGCTTCAATATAAAAATGAATGCTCTTCAAAATACTGTTATCCACCTCTCTACATGCATTTGCTGCAGGACATCTGTACTGTCTGCTTCCATGAGATTAGTATGGAGGGAGCTCGGAATGAGAATTTAATTGCGTAGGAACAAGGCGAGTAAGAAGGAATTTGGCTAGCTCATGGAACATGTCAATGGCCAATGAAGCAGTATGTTGGATGGGACCAGACGTGTTCATATGTCTGTGAGTATGTAGATGAATTGCGTTGTAAAACAATGGTCAAGGCATGACCTCTTCTTCTGCTCGGAGAGAATGACCCCGAAAACCTAAAAACAATTTCTGTAAAAGGAGCGTTAAATGTGGATTTCTATTTGCAGGTGGAAATGTTCAACCACACAACTCAAGATCAGGGAATAGCTAGCAGGGAATTACCTCTTCATAAAAGGAACTGAGAGCTATTGAGGATAACAAAAAAATTCTTGATATTGTCAATGTGACATATGATTTTGTAATATACAAGGAGAAATGACATCTGTAACATAAATAATTACTCTGATCTACTCCACACGGTTGAAGTATTAAACTGAAATATTTGATGCAGCTTTGGACTCTACACATCAAGAGAAGCGTGAATAATCAACAGAATATCAACAAGCAGGACTATGATCTAGAGACTGTAGTCAGAGTTTCCTGATGGTGCACAGCTCTCCCAGTGGGCATCACTGACACGTGCTGTGTCAAGGGAAGAGGACCATATGATCTACTGAGGTCTCCAGTTCCAAATTTTCTGTCTTGTGTTAAATGCATTTTTAGATCTCTGAAATCTCCTTCTGCATATTCAGCTAAACTCCAGTTGCTGTTTGGTGATAGCTATGGTAATATTCTTTCAAGGTGTCTCTCACTTTTTTTTTTTTTTTTGATTCAGGAACATCTTGACTACCCTTATTTTAAAGCTTCATTACCAAGTTTACCAATATGCCTTGTAGATTTCAGCGTTAATGTGCTCATCAAGCGCACAGTCATTTCAATTTAGTGATGCAGATTAAATCTCTACTTAGCTGAAGATTTTAGGTACTCAAAGAAGAAATGAGAGGAGTGGGAAGCTTACACATTAGCTCTGATTATGACATTTTAAAAAAACAACGTTTTTCTGTTTTCTTGTGTGGACTTAAATCAAAACTCTTTACAAAAGAAAACA
>VZRN01005753.1:242043-255619 GCA_013397935.1 Dasyornis broadbenti | reverse complement strand
AATTCCTAGTGTGAGCTGCTACTTCTTTCTCTTAGATTTCAATTTCTCTGTTTGACTTTATTTCCTGAAATTGAAGTACGATTTAAAACAAAGGGATCCAGAAAATCAAATTTTAATAATATATAGTATTTGGAATGTTTAACTCACCTTAAAATTTTTTATTTCTTATTCTTTCTCAATTCATGATTTCTTGACTTCAGGATCTTTCCTCCTGGACTGAAGTTAGAGAAAACAAGAAGAGGGAGAAAAGAAGGTAAAGCAGATATTTTTCTTATTTAAATAAAGATAATTAAAATACGTTAAAATACAGATAAATTTTCTAACCAGTTCTCATCTGACCATGCAATGGTCAGATTGCATGGTCAAGTAGCCTAGCCTTCTTGATGAGAAAGAGGCATGCAACACAATGAAAATTAACAGGCCTGAAATAAATTCAAGCCTTCAATTGCTCTTGATTAATTGAAGGTAAAGCCAAGGGAGAAAAGCCTCCACATTTGGGCAAATACTCTTGGGCACGGGGTGTGACTCTTGGGGATGATCCTGTGCAGGGCCAGGAGCTGGACTCGATCATTCTTCAGGATCTCTTCCAACACAGCTCATTCTGTGATCCTATGAAATTAGGTCCTTGGCCTAAGACCTTGTAAGGCCGCCCTAGAGCAGGGTGTTGCTAGCAAAAGGAACCAGATCATGGCTTCCTGGGTCTCCAGAGAATGTGTAATTCATTATAAAATTTCATTAGCTACAAAGCCAAGATTTATATAAAGTTAGAATATACATTCTCATTTTATATATCACTGTAGAAGTACTAAGGAAATATGAAAAGACTTTAGGATTTCATGTGCTCCTTTCTAATGCAAATGTTATAGTTACCCTTGTAAAAGCAAATTTTATGGTACTTGAACATGAATAGACTGACTTGACTTGGCTAAAAATGTTTGGCACTGAGTCTTGTTCATCACACATCATCTGAGGAGTATGGCTCTGTTAACCTCATTGCTCACCATCCCTTATTTTTTCATGTATAATTTAAAAGGATTATATGAAAACGGAGCAACTGGTTAAGTTAGGATAATTTTGTTTCCAACTTTCACAGAAATATATATTAAAAAGAAAGGCAGCCTAGAAAGCAAAGTACTTGATCATATTTTCCCTTTGGAAATAAAACTTTATTAATATTAATATAATATCTTCTTGTTATCTCTTTTCTAAAATGTTGCCCCTTAGGTATATATCAGAAGAATTGCAGCTACTGCTTGTCAGTTAAATCTGAATATCTCAGCTGGTTTCCCATTGGGTACATATATAAATTATTATTTTATAACTCTGTGTGTATATATTTATGTAGGGTTGTGTGTGCAAACTCTTTTATTACAGAACCTTTTGCTTGTGACAGATAAAGATATACATTAATAGCTTATTAGGCCTGTGGTAACTTTTTTTTTTCCTGTATATATTTTAATCTTGCATGCTGGCACTTTAATCCCTCAGTACCTGTCTTGCACATTAGCTTCACATGTCTTTTCAAAAAGGCAAGGCTAAAATTCCCTTCTTCTTACACACATCGAGAGCATTTCTCTATTAATAATTCCCCAAAAGAGAGTGAAAGTTTTAAAAATGTAGAGCACGAGTATAATACCCATTGCAGCATTTTTTGCCCCCATAAGCAGACCTCACTGAAAACTTTAAATGAAAACTGTTGGAATTTGAGGCTCTGATCATTTCTTTTTTATTTTTTTTCCTGCTTCCTTGGTGGGGAGAGAAGGGGGAAGAAAAAGAGAATGAAAAAAAGATTTCTGCAGGAAAAGTCAAAGAAGACAAAAAAAAGTCTTCTAAAGAAAAAGGATTTTCTAACCAGAACTATCTAGAAAATGATTCTATTTGGAAGTTTCCATGAAAAACCTTCCATGAGATAATAGCATGTGCTGTCATGAGGTGTTACAAATTCATTTCACAACTGTGTAAAACTTTGAATGTGGCAAAGCCTTTGTGCTCAGAAAATGACTGTAACATCAGTGTTTTCTTATTTACATTCTGCTATAATTTGTAGAATAAATAATTCATTACAAAGACATTAATGAGAAAATTTAACATTATAAGTATTTTGACATTTTTTTCTTCTTTAGACCCTTGAGCCTTTCTTGTATTTTTATTTGTGAAATAATCAAACTTTTAGTATAAGTAAGTGGGAGAAATAATAATTATCCAAATCTGTGGGAGCAATAGGGACCTTTGACTTCTTTTGATTCGCCAACAGGAATTCTCAGGATGCTTCCTGTGGTTGCACGGAGCCATGACATGGGGGAGGAAGGCTTCAATAAAATATTAGTTTCTCCACACTAGGTGAATTCCACACAGGTTGGGTGCTGGCAGAGCAGTCCTCAACTACATTATCTAAATACATACATCTATGTATATGTATATATTTATTATTATTTTTTCTTCCTTGTAAAACCCTCTACTATTGTCACAGTACCAGATTACACTTCACTTGAAATTGCTTTGAAACTCCCACTGGACTTCACGTAGTCTGTGTCATTTCTTGAATTCCAGGATCAGAATTTTTGCTTGGTGCTGTGTGTAAAGCTTCGCACAAGGCTATGTGTAACCCCTGTGGATGGATTTTCCCCTACATTCATGTAAAATCTGCATTAAGCTTGACATTTAGTGCCAAGTATAAGCGGAAATTAACCTTAAGGCTCTAATTGAGTAGGAAAGTGATTCTGTAATAAAATCTAAACCACATCTTGATTGTAATCAAGAAACGGGGTGGGGGGGGGAAATAAAAGATTATACCATTTGGTATTTAATAAAAAAGTAACACGTACAGCTTTAGGTATTCAATTTCCTTGTGCGGCATTAAAATGAAATGCAAAGTGTATAAAAACAAAAAATCTTTTCAAGTGCCTTATGGAATCATAAATCGCAATGACATTACAACAAGAAAGACATGATTTGCCCAGTCAAAAGCAATTATGTTAGGGTAAAGAGGAAAAAAACAGAAAGCTGTGGTCATCATAAACATTGTCAGGCCAAATCTGCATCTTAGTGCCTTCTAAGCCAACTTGCTTTACTATTTTATTTGCATCTCAAAAAAAATTTTTTTTTGCCTTGATGAAATGGGCCTACCATGTCTGAAAAAATGAACTTTCTGTCTAGTTCATCTTTTTAACTGTTAATGCTCAACAGTGAATGTTTGTTTTGTTTTGTTTTTTTTCCCCTTTTATTTTATCCCTGAAATGCTCCTGTTGATTGCTACATATCATACTGCAGGCGCAGGCACAATTGCATAATGAACTGATATAATCTAATGAGCAGATTAACCTTCAAATTAATAAAAAGGACTATTTGTCTCTTATTCACGTCAAATGTACTGTGCATTGAGCTTCCTCTTGAGTTGTACTCTAGATGCAGGTTGTGTTTTAATTGAACCTATAATTAACAGGACAAGGCTTCTTTTCCCTTTCAACACAATTGCTCTTGTGAGTCACAGTCTTGAAGGGTGCTGCACACCTTTAATTGGCAATCACAGAAACTTCAGGGTGCTCAGCATCTCACAGAAGCGCTCTGCACCTCCAAATTACTAACAAATAACAAAGAGTTAGAGAAGATGGAAAAGTCAAGCACTCTTTCTGATCAGAGCATGAAGACAAGAGAGGTGGGATACCAACTTAAGAACACACCACAGGCATTCCGGATGCAGATGTGGTATTTTTGCTGCTGTACTTAGGGGAACTAGCCAGGATTCATGCATGGGGTCAGCACTCCAAAAACTTTTCCCCACTGAAGAACTTTAGTCAGTTACCTTCCAAAACCAAGCAATACCATTTTGTTTTGGAGGCAGTGAGGTGCAGGGGCTGGAACAACAACCCAAGTGCCAGAACATCTGTGGTCTTCCTTCCCTGGTTTGTTACCAGCTTTGTCTATGACCTAGGACAAGGGGCAGGACTGGCTGTCATGCTTTCCACCTGGAAAGACTGTGGCCAGCAAGGCCTAGTTGTGCTGAGGGTCTGGGTAACAACAAATTTCCCTCCTTGCCATTCCCAAGACAACTGTGTGGGCTGGCGTGAAGATAAGTACATGAGGGCTCCAGGGACTACTCCTGTAGAACTGTCAAAACGCAGGAACTGGACTCCTAGTAGCTACCCACTATCCAGTTTTTTTTTTTTTTTCCTAGATATACATAATAATGGGTTCACCTGAGAGATATCTATGCTAAAGTCTCAACATCTTCATGCAAAAAAGGCATCTTCCACTACAAAATTTCTGAAAATTCATATTGCCAAAGTTGGCATATATAAAGGCTTTTTACACAGGTTATGTTCTGGACCATAAAAATAAGTACAACTGTTGATGAATAAGAAGTGTCCTTACAGCTGTTGTTCTAAAATGTTGAATATTGTTTCAACAGTTGTTAGTAGCTGTTAAATAAAAGGGTGATGAATTTAAAAAAAAAAAAACCAAAAACAACATTCTGTGCTGAAGATGCTGCCAACCATTAGAGGGATATCATGAAAGCATAAGAAAATAACAATTATCAGTCTTCTCTCTTGTGGTGGCCTCTCCATGTGTTGCCCTGATGTTGTGGTATATAGCAAAAATTTTCTTCAGAAGTGCCAAGGGCCCTAGCCCTGTCATCACTCCTTCATATCCTGAGCATGACCTTTGCAAGTTTCACTGAATGCATAAGATGTCAGTATTGCCCCTCATTTCTTAAAATACAGCCTACAGCTTTGACCCAAATGCAAAAAGAAACCCCACCTGAAAACCAACACAAAAACTCAACAAAATCAAAACCAAAACCAAACAACACAGTGACAAAAACAAACCCAGACCTACAGTGGTCTTTTGCAGGCCAGTAGTACTATGGAAAATAACTCACTGAAAAAGAAAATGGTAGGCTGTCTTGGTGAATTTAAGGCAGATAGGGGACCCTTGGAGAATATTCATGGATATTTTAGATAGAGAAAAACACTAGGATCTAACTGATTTGAGCTCTGCATCTTTATCTGTCACTGATATGCTATATTCTCTGAGGAGACTCGTGTAATTTCCATATATTTTGGTTTATTTAAGTTTTCTTAAGGAATCAAAGTTCATAATATCGAATTTGCAGACATCTTAGAAGGCCTCTACACATAATGGTGGCACATGGATTTTCATCCCATAGTTCTGACACCAAAATATGTCCTTATTCTGGAAATCATGAAGCTGTTATAATTAATATGAATAAATGTCATGTTGATTTTAACATTTCTGTTGCGAGCATCACAATATTTTTATTGTCTTCAGAACTATGGTTTCAAGAATGAGAAGAATATTATCCACTGCAACTTTGTCTAGAAAACAGGAAGAGAAGCAAAAAAAAAATAGAATTCTAGTTAATATCATCTTGGGTAAAGCTGATATGGATAATATAAATGTAAAGTACAAGCTCAAAAAAAGAAAAATCTAAAACGAAATGTGTTAAATGTGAAAATTTTGGTGGGACATTTTCATTATTAATTTTGAATACCTGATTTTAGCAGTGAGGTCACCCTCCGGCTCCCTCTGTAAATACTCATGTCTAAGATGAATAATAGTACAGTTTTGCTCCACAAAGTCATGTTTTTGACAGCACATCGTTTTACGTGAGGTTTCACCTCTTACCATAGTAACTATATTTGTCCCAGTCCTACAGGCACCAATATCTGGACACAGCCTTACAGCTCCACAGCAGTTAAGAAACCACTGTGTCTCTTGATGGCCAGAGCTGATGAAATTTAAATTAAAAGAAGTACCAATTGTTTCTACTTATGCCCAGTAGGTCTGGCACTCTGGTCAGCAACCAAACAACCGCATCATATAAAGTCACAGTGAACAAAGACAAAAGTCATGATTGTCAGAATTAAACAAAACCCAAAACTGAGTGGGAAAAGGTTGGAAAGGACCTGTGAGATCATGGAGTTCAGCTATTAACCCCGCTCTGCCAGGTCCACCACTACACCATGTGTCCAGGAGCAATCTACATATTTTATGAACCTCCCCATGGACAGTGCCCTGGGCAGTCTGCTCCAGTGCCTGAACACCCTTCCAGTGAAGGCATTTTCCACAATATCCTATATAAACCCGCCCTGGTGAAACTTGAGACCATTTTCTCTCCTCCTGTCTCTTGTTACCTGAGAGAAAAGAGTGACTCCCTTCTGGTTACAACCACTGTTCAGGGTCCTCTGATGTCTACATGGGGTATTCCAAAAAGAAAACAGTTTTTTCCTGCTCACAGGGGACAAAATAAGATTGCAATTACTGAAAGGATTAAGCCAGTTAATGCTATTGATATTGATCCAGCTACAGCTGAGCAACATACTCTAGTGGAAGGTGTCCGTGCCCATGGCAGGGGGTTGGAACGAGGTGGTCTTTGAGGTCTCTTCTAAACCAAATCATTCTACCAATCTATGATATTTACATTTTCTCTCTCGGGGCAACTTTAAGCCATTTTGACTAATTTCTCAGTAGGTGGAACTATGAGTGACCATCACCAAACTTCTGCTAGTACCCACATGCCTTTTATTTCCCTTGAAATCCTGTTGCCACACAATGCTCACATTGCTGTATTCCTGTGCTGGTTTTGTTAATCATAGGAGTCAATCAGTGTGTTTCAAATCTTTCTTAGTAGTTACCATAGAGAAACTGTGAAAGTACACATTTGGCCTTGAAAACAATATTTCAGGGGCCAGAAGGCATTTAATTCACATCATATTGCAAGGGCACCACATGTTTTGACAGGCCCTAAGAGAGGTAATTCAATGAGCATCACTTTAATGATATATGATTTAGACAGCTATTTTTTTCTTTTGTCCTCTCTGTGACCCTGCTCCTTCCCCCTTTCTTTTCAGTGCTGCTGCAGACTCACTGTCACAAAGATGTCAAATCTGAAGCCAATTGTGTCCTTGCTCAGAAAATAATACGCAAAAGATAGAATTAAATGTGCATATTATTGCATAGTTTGCAAATGGAGGCAAAAGAAATTAATTCAATTCTCTAGTTCTGCTGCTTGTCCAAGGCATAGGTTAAATATGCAGTGGTGGGTTTATCCCTGTTGACAACCCATCAAAATCTGGGGAGTTCAACAGGAAGAAATTCTTCTCAGTACGAGCAGATGTTAAGAGGGTGGAATAATTTGGATTATCACTTAAAATTAGTTCTAATTGTGAACCAGGTGGACAGAAAGATCATGTATTTAAATGTGAGGAGAGATTTTATTTCTCCTTATTATTCTTGCCTTACCTCACTATTGAAAGCCAGAATGGAAATATGAGAGGCACCAGGCAAGGACAGAACTAAAAAAGGACATCCCTATCCTAGAAAACTTCAAATTTGACTGGTAATAAATGAGACATTCGCTTTTGTCTGTCTGAAATTCAAAAAATTGGGGTTCCCTCTCCCAACATGTGATGTCATTCAAAGCCTAAAAACTCTGCGAGATGTGAAAAAATAGCAGTAGATAAACTTCTGAATCTTTTCCAGAGACCTGTGGACTCTGTGTTGAAACAACTGGATTTTCAATCCTTTTGCAACTCAGTTTTGACCTATAAATTATTACTCAACCTAAATAAAGATGCTGAGTCAGGTCTCACAGCAGAGGTTGCTCAGGATCCATCACATTATTTATAAACCTGCAGAGAATCGACGCGTCTATGAAAGCAAATCAATAGGCATAGGAATGCCATGCTAAATAATATCATTATTTCTAGACTTCTGAAAGGGACAGGCTGCAGCATATCTAGTGCATCTACTGAAAAGCTACAACAAAAGACCTTAGAGATTATAACTTCAAAACAACTCTGACTGATGATTTCCTTCTTCCCTCAAATATTTATTAAAATGAAAGATGGAGTGCTTATGGAACGCTGCCCTATTCTGCATTGCAATTGTAAAGAGCATTTGGGTAATCTAATGTTGTCTTCATCTCCACATTGTATACACCCACATGACTTAAATCACACACTTCTCATAAGCTCCTGGATAAAGAATTGTAGGAAGATAGAGTTGAAGCTGTTTTTTTTGGCTTTGGGATTTTTTGGGGTGATTGTTTGTTTGTTTAGGTTAGGGGGCGTATTTGGTGGGCTTCTTGTGGCAGACAGAAGTAACCCTGTGGAAAATTTTGGTGAAAACCTCTGGCAAGCTTTACTGCCAAAGAGAGTAACAACAGGCCTTAAAACTAGGACCAATGTTTCAGTGCTTGGCAAAACTTCCAAAATTGGTATCATATGTTAATTCCTCAGTCCTCATTCCTGGGTATAGCACATTGCAAGACAGGTGGCGTTGCCTCATCTCTCCCTGTACAATTGCAAGTGAGGCTTCTAAGCAACACTTACTGTGCCAAATATCTTCCCTTTAATGATGGAGACTGACAGACACCTGCACCAGAGAAATTCCTGCTATTATGTCATAGAACCATGGTCTCATAGAACCAACTGTAGAATCACAGAACCATAAAATCACGGAACCATAGAATCAGAATATGCTGAGCTGGAAGGGGTCCCACAGGGACCCTCAAGAGCAGCTCCTGGCCCTGCACAGGACACCCCAACAATCCCACCATGTGTCTGGAGTGTTGTCCAAATGTTTCTTGATTTCATGCAGGCTTGGTTCTGTGACCATTCCCTGAGGAACCTGTTCCAGTGCTCAACCACCCTCTGAGTTAAGAGCCTTTTCCTGACATATCACCTAAACCTCCCCTGACACAGCTTCAGACCGTTCCTCGAGTCTTATCACTGGTCACCAGAGTGAAGAGATTGGTGCCTGTCCCTCCACTTCACCTCATGAAGATGCTGAAAACCACCTCAGTCTCCTCCAGCTGAACAGACAAAGTGACCTCAGCCTCTCCTCACACAACTTCCTCTCCAGATCCTTCACTATCCTCATGTCCCTCGTTTGGACGCTCTCCAATGGCTTAAGATTTTATATTTTGGCACCCAAAATTCCTCGCAATATTCCAGGTGAGGCCACCCCAGCTCAGAGCAGAGAGGGACAATCCCCTCCCTTGCCCTGCTGGCCATGCTGGGCCTGATGACCCCCAGGACAGGGATGTCCCTCCTGGCTCCACAGCACTGCTGCCTCATGTTCAACTTGCCACTGACCAGGACCCCCAGGTTCCTTTCCCTGGCACTGCTTTCCAGCCTCTCATTCCCCAGTCTGTCTGTACATCCAGGGGTGCCCCATCCCAGGTGCAGAATCCAGCACTTTCCCTTGTTGAACTTCACAGGGTTGGTTATTTGCCTTCTCTCTGATTTGTCCCGGTCTCTTTGCAGGGCCTCCCTCCAAGGGAATTGACAGCTCCTCCCAATTTAGTATCATTGCCAAGCTTACCAACTTATTCCTTCCAGTTCTGCATTCAAGTTGTTAATAAAGATGTTGGAAGAGAACTGGGCCGAGGTTGGAGGCCTCTGGAACCCCGCTAGTGACAGGTCACCAGTCTGATGTCACCCCACTCCCTGTCATCCTTTGTGCCCAGCCCACGAGCCAGCTGTTCACCCATCACATGATGTGTTTATCCAGCTGTGGGATGGACATTTTTTCCAGATGGACACTGTGAGAGACAGTATGGAAAGCTTTGTTGAAGTCCAAAAAAGGTGACATCTGTAGGTTTTCCTGGATCGGTTAGGAGGGTTACTTTGTTGTAGAAGGAATACAGGTATAACAAGCAGGACTTCCCCAGCATGAAGCTGTGCTGGCTGTGACCGATGGTTCCATTGTCCTCCAGGTGTTTTTCAACACCTCTCAGAAAAATAACCTGAATAATTTACATAAATCTTATCTAAACATTTTCCAAGTCAGTTATTTGATAGACATATCTCTGCAGAGAAGTTCTCATGTGTGAAACTCATGATTTAGAATGGTGCAAAGAGCCACTTTGCCTTCCAACTGGCACAGGAGCAGTTGTTGCTGCTCTGGAGGTGACTGCATCCCACCCTTATCTATGAAGAGATCTAGAAACCCAGAAGATTTCTAACCTCTTAGCCTTAGAATTTCTAACAGGGTGATAAAAGAAACATAAATTGCCATTGTTACACTTTCAATAATAGCCATGCTAGCAGATATTCCTAGGCTTGTGCTGAGCAGCGTGAAGATCACAGTTTCAGCTAAGAAATGATGGAAACAGTGACTGCCCCTACACACTCTCCTTGGGCAAGGACCGTATCTGTTTCCTATCTGTTTCTTATCTATACTGCCTGCAGAAATGTAGGATCGTGGTCTGTGAGATCCAAATTAAGTATCTGGAAGATACAATCTCAATGCAGATTTCAAGAGGGCGGTCAGGCAATGGTCTTAAAACCCACACATAGGTTTGTTTAGTTACAAGAAATGTTGCAGATTAACTACGGAAATTATACAGTCAGTGTCAGATTTTTGTGATATAGATTCAACTGTGTTTTATAATGTTTATTCAGACAATTATCAAGAAAGCTGGGATTCGGTGCAGTCAATTTTCTTGCTGTAAAAGTGCTATGGACACTTCAGAGTAGGCTTTTATAATCACCCGCGTCAACTTCACAGCGCAAATAAGTAATAGAGAGGAAAGAGCTGAGTTGTGTGACAATACCCAAAGCACAGGCTCTGGGACAGAGAGAAGCAGCTGTTATTCATAACTCACTGGTTTTAGACACAGGAAAGGGTGTGGGAATGTTCCTCTGCACCTCTGCAGGTCATTAGGGACTAATGAGGTGTTGGAGACCATAGGGAAATTTTTGTGTTCAGGGGATGGAGACAGGCTACTTCTGCCCTTTTACACATTTTTCTCCAGTGAAAGCAGCAGAGGCACTAGCAGTGCCCTGTTAGACACCCTGTTGCAACTGTGCTGTTTTCAGAATATTTCCTCATGAGAAAAAAAAAAAAAAAGTAGAAGAAAATCAAGGACAATTAATATCTCTATAAAATTTTAAGTATTATCCTTATTTACTGTGCTCCTGCATGTAACCTTCTCAGCCTTGATTACAATTTTAAATCTTTTTTTCCTGATACTGATATCTTCACTGACCTCTGAAAATATGAAGCACTAATCCACATTTAAAATAAGCTTTCAAATGTCTGGGGAGTACTGGGACATTATACACAGGCACTTCTGCTGGTCTAGATTATGACTTCGATGGCATCAAGGCAATTAATTGTTTCAATATCTAGATACCAAACACTCTTGGTTGCATATCAGTTCATGGGATAATCACTGTAGGGACCCATAAAACCTTATTGTTTGTAGAAGTCAAATTAATGATGCAAAAGGTACTGGCAGTGGGGACTGCATCACTGTTGTTTCAATTCAGTACAGTTAGACTAAGATCAAATCACAGGCACCTCATATTCACTAATTCTAGCAAGGATGGGTTTTTAAATAACATCTGTGTTTGTTTATGTGAGGAATAAATATTTAAATGGCAGGGGCAGTATGTCTGAATTTACTTCATTTTCCCCCACTGTTTCAAAAAAATTCACGACTTTCCATTTCTTTTTTTTCCTTCCCATAAATAATTTTTCGCATGTTCCGTGGACAGAGTGGAAGGTAGATATCTATGGTCTACGAATTTAATGTAACAGAATTACTCGGTGTCTTTTTGACAAATAAAAAGAAGAAAAACACAAAAAACCAGACCATTAAAAATTATCATTAGCTTGTTAAAAAAGGAAAAAGAATGAAAAACATGGAGTCGGGTACTTCACAAGTCTAAAATGAGGCATAGTCCTGGTGTCAAAGTGTTTCTCATCTAAAGAGACAAGTGATAGAAACAGGGAGGTGTTTTTAATATAATTTTACAGGTATGGGGAGGGAAAAAAATGCAATAGAAAAACTAAGTTACTATAGTAACGCATTCCTGATTTTATTATGGCCTAAAACCCATGAAAATATTAATTTAAAATTAATTTCAAATGTCATGATATTTTGATTATTTGATTATGGTTTTTTTGTATTTTTTTTTTCCATTGTGTCTGTGTGCATGGGAATACCGGAAAAATCTAAAAGATATTTTCAGTTCCTTGATATATCTGAATTAATCAGAGTGAAATTCCCACTGGATGTAAAGACTAACAGGAATATTAAATACCTGTCAGAAACTGTGGTCTTAAAGGGTAAGATCTTCATATTTTCGTTTCTTCAGGAAACAAAGCTAATACAAATTTTGACAACACAAGTTTTGTTACATTTTTCCTTTTGCAATTTACATTTTTAGCCTATTACAGCCATCCTTATAGGTTCTTCTGAATTGCTTTTACAATATTAACAGGTCACAAAAGGTTGAAAATGCCATTTTTTGGTACCGGCCAGGACTTCGGTGCAGCACTATTAATAATAATAGTCTAAGCAAATTTAAGAGTTCAGCCACTGAGCAATCTTAAGACATATATGCTGCCTACAGTGAAGAAAATTATACCAGGCAGAGGCTCTTATCGTTCCTATGAGCCTGCATTATGTAAGAGCCAAGAGTGCATTTGAGGCTAGGCAGGATGGGGTTGCGAATGTTCCTAAATCAAAATAAAAATGATTCACATGCTTGTGAAGGGAATAACACAAGGGATTCGCTTGTCTGCAGTTACAGGGAGCAAGACTTGGTGACCCGTGTCCCCTTCAGTCCCATGCTGATGTGATTTGGAAAGCAAGAGTGAACTGAAACTGGGTCTTCCATGCTACTGGAGAGTGTGCCAGCCCTCAAGGTGCCGAGTGAAAGGTGGGACAAAACTTCCACCTCACCCTCTTGTTTCACTGCCATGAAATGAGTGACATCCACCTTCTCCATTATTCTATTTCTCCTCTCTTTATACCTGTATCGTGATGCCTAAGACTTTTAGGTTTTTTAATATTTTCATATATTTGTAGCTTTGTAGATTTCTAAAGCTGTAGCTTTTAGTACTGTTCCTATTTTTCTTCCCTACATTTAGGAACAATAAGCTAACCTTACAAACACATTCCTAAAATATTGTTTAGCCTTATTCCAAGAAGAAAACCTACTACAAGGACTTTCTGTTTCCCAGCCAGAATCTGGACCATACATGAAAAAAGTAGTGCAAAAAACCCCATCTGGACTGCTTCCAGTGGGGCAAGACCCCAGGAATTATTACCTAACCAACTAACCTTTTAGTTGGACCGTTTATGATAAGCATACTAATCAACTAAACGTATAAAAATTGTGGAGTTACTATACCATGTGCAATTTTTGCCATATTGTGTACCTGAAACCTTTCAAGTAAGGGTTTCCTTTTAAATTCACTGTAATATTGCTGAGAAGATCTATTCTATTTTCAAGGCAACAATAGGATGAGACTAAAAGCTCAATCATTGAACTTATATGACTTTCAAACGACGGAAATGAGAACTCAACTTTCAGAGTATCTGAAAATCAAGATTTAAATATTTATAATCTGATTTGAGAATGTTTTCAAATCCGAAAACAGTCAAATAAATATATGCTGACTATTACCTTGGCTACAAATCTGCTGCTGAATGAAATTTAGTCTCTGTAAACTTTCGTTCCTCACTAAATGCCTTTTCTCTAAATGAGAAAACAGCAGGCCTCTCCTCTCCTCTCCTCTCCTCTCCTCTCCTCTC
>VZRN01005753.1:223444-241903 GCA_013397935.1 Dasyornis broadbenti | reverse complement strand
TCCTCTCCTCCCCTCTCCTCCCCTCCCCTCCCCTCTCCTCCTTAATTCTCCTTGAGTCTCCTCTCTTCGAGTCTCCTCCCCTCTCCTTGAGTCTCTTCTCCTCTCCTCGAGTCTCCTCTCCTTGAGTCTCCTTGAGTCTCCTCGAGTCTCCTCTTGAGTCTCCTCTCCTCGAGTCTCCTCTCCTCTCCTCATCAGTAAAGATATATTTTTAACAGTCAAAGGAAAATAAAAATCTGTTTGTTGACTTTTCATCTACAAGGCAGACCTAAATGAAACATTCTTCATTTGCACTTTGTCAGAGGATAGATGGAAAGTGCCATCTGTAATATAATAACTGTGACCAAAGTGATGCTGCCTCAGAAGCTTAGCAACATATTCTTTCAAACTGATTTTTCCTCTCTTTTTTTTTTTAACATGTGGCACTTGCCCGTATTTACAATCAATTAATTTAGGCTGGTTTTAGAAAATGTTGTACATTAATAGAGAAAGAATTCCAACTTGAACAAATCAAGGCAAAATACACTTCATTTTACTGTGTTTGAAAAGAAACCGTTTTGTTCAAAATTAAATGCAACAAAAATCCATTTTCAGGAAGAAAATATTTTATCTAGTTGAGTATATTTTCATATTTTACTTCCTTAAAATCAAGATATTTAAGCAGTAAAACACCTCACACAACCCTAAAAAACAACAGGAAATTTTCTGTAAAGGTAGATATTTTTAGGAATTACACTATTTATTGTATAGTGTTTCCATAGAAGTTGAAAGCTAATAGGTGTTTGGTGGTCCATAACAGACCCCTGAAAGTTAAGGTCCTATTTATGACTAAGGGAGAGGATAAGAGATATCAAATTGTCTTTATGGTTTCTCTGCATTTAAAGATTTTTGAAGAAATAACATAATTTAAAACTTTAACCATGAAAACTTCAGTGTTCTAAGGAGACTCATTGTGATTCTGCCCAAATCTCAAGGTCTAGAATAGGGAATAATCATTTCTTGAAAACATAGCTGTCCATTAATAAGAGGTTTCCTCTTTTTAGAATATTTTTGATTTAAACCAAATTTATAGAACATAAATTCCTTCCCTCCACAGGTTTTCTTTTCAAAATACGAAGGGACAGTGGCAGGCAAAAGGAAGATCCTCCTAAAACAGATCCCAAGTTTTATTATTTCATGGCTGGTCCCTCAGACAGCAGTATTTGATGTTACAGAATCAAAATAAATGGAACTATGTCAGTTTCCACCAGTAAAAGATCTGGTCCAACTTGTCTTCACATCTTCACTCTCTTGTCCTGGATAGCAAAGGCTTCTTTTAACAGCCTCAACAGCCTCGGTGTTGGAAGTACTGCAGGGTGCTGTCGCGTTAGAAGTTGTCAGAGCTGCAGATTTTTTTGAGAAATATGGTTCTTGAGAGGGAATAGCAACTCTCCTACAAAAGAGTGGCTTTCAGTGAGCGCAGTCCTCAAGGCTGCAGGCTCTCTGTGGGGCTGCCAAAGTGACCTCTGAGCCAGGAGCCCGTGACCGTGCAGGGCACTGCAGAATCCGTGCTGTGCAAATGGCGACAGAACCATTGTTATTTAGCTTTGCTGTGCGTCTTCCTCCTGCTCAATATCAAAGCTGTATTTAAAAAAGCAGCAGAAGACCCTTACTCAAGGCTTTTAATAGCAGAAAACACACATCACTAACAACTGTCCTCCAGGGAGCAATGGTATTCTTCCAGAGGACTGAAGTACATCTCCTTCTCCAGTTACAATCCATAATTTCTCTGCTACCACAGCAAGAGTATCTCAGGGGAAATACATGAAATTTGCACTATGCAGTGGGCAACTTAAAATGAAATAAAGTCTTGAGTGAGTGTCTTTAGTTGTTCTTTCAGATAATTATGCATATTTAATAGAGCCTGCCAAAAGCTACCTTTCCCTTCTGATATTCAGCATAGTCTAGTTTTCCTTACCTACATAGAATGTAGAGATTAAAATTTCCTGTATAATCTTATAAATAATATGAATATATGGATGAAGAGTTCACTTCTTCCCTTAATAGTTAGTAAATGCAAGTTGAATGGAAAAGGGGAAGAGAGAGCATTTGCCAACCACACAGGTTTAATTATTATGCCATTATTGTGTGCTGAGACCATGAAAGCTTTATCTCATCAACAAAAAGATGCATTAGCCTTTGGATTGCAGAATAAAGCCACTGATATATTGTGAAGGATTTCTGACTTACTGTAAGTTACAGGGTAGCTGGAATGCATCTATCAAATGCTATTTCTTACCATGAAATTTAAACTTATGCCATTTATTTATCCATACTGTTGTATACGAGCAGAAGATGAGTGAGTGTTATTTGCTCTGCACAACCCCATGGTGGGTTATCCAAGGTAATAATGTGGATAGTCAGTGTTCTTCTGGGAGTTATTTTTGTGAACCAAATAGCAGTTCATGTAAGGTAAATTGTTCCTCTTCACTTTGTGCTGAGTTAGAAAGTTGTTACTTTGGAACACAGTGTCATGAAATTTGAATATCATGGGCTTCCTTGGCATTGTGATTCATGAGGTAAATAACAGCACCATTAAAAAAGAATGAAGTAGTTATCCCATTCGTATGCAAAGTCTGGGATTTGGAATATTTGAAATATGATCATGAAACATCAATGAAAATATCTGGCTGACAGAAGACGGAGTGCACCAGAGACAGGCACATTATTGTTGCCTATTACAGCATTAGAGAAGCTGCTGAGAGGTTAACACAGCAAGAGGTGATGTGGCAGTATTGGGCGAGCTGATGGGTCACTCCTAAATTCTGAGTTTATCATGAATAATCAGGGACAGATATTCTGCTGTTGCCTTCAGCAGTATGCAAAGCCTTTCTCCCGCGGTCACCATGTAAACAGTTAATGAAGCAGAAACACTCCAAGGATTCATTTACTGAGAACATTTAGATGTGTTCTGTATAACTGTTCAATTGGCAGCAGTGGAATTACCTCACTGATGCTTTAAAGAAACTGTGGACACTGTACTCCTCCAGCATTAAATGGGGTGTTCATAATTAATTTCTTATTTTCTAAGCCAGACTAGCAGTTTGAGCATAACTTTTATTAAGCATTGCAAAGTTAAAAGGGGAGGGAAAAGCCTAGAGGTCATAAACTACTTCACACAATTTAGAGTGCAGTAAGGAGTTATTGCTGCTCTAGTGCCTGTTAATGTATCTGCAATTTTCCTTTGGGTTAACTTTTTCTCACCCAGGAATTGCCTTGTAACCAGTTACCACAAAATCCTACATCACTGTGATAGAATTTAACACAACGATAGTTTGAGATGTAATTCATGATCCTACAAATGGATGTTGTCTTGCAGTATTCTGCAAAATTCCAAATATTACTGGAGCTAGCACAGCATTTTGTGAGTCACAGGAGTATCTTCTTTAAACATGTTAGTGTTTCCTGAGACGTCAAAGCCTAATAAATCCTCATCACATCTCCTCCAAAGAGCTCTTCTATGGTCAGCTAAAGAGTAAACTGGTAAAGATTTCCTGGTACTGATTCATATTCATGCAAATCACCCTGTGAACCCTCAGGTTGACAATGAACCACTTTCCTTCACCATCTTCTCTCTGTTACAGATACAGGAATGCACATCCCATAGGAGTAGTTCTTTGGGAATAAATGCCAGATGTGGAGATTTTTGGACCAGGAGGTATTATTATGACTTCTGTGTAACAAGCCATTGGGTTTTTACAAAGTGTCAAGCCCTTAACTTGACTGTGCTGAAAGCACACTTATGCGTGTAATTCAACTTCCAGCGCAAAGCATGTGAACTGTTTCACTGCCTTTGCTGCTTATATTGCTCTTCCTAGGAACACACCTAGGAATCAGTCTTCACGCTCAGATTCATCTGCCAGATTCCCCCTGGAGGCTGGGGGATTTTGTGCCTGTCCTCCTTCACTCACGATTGCATCATGAACGTTCGTTATTGCGTCAGCGGCTTCTTTGAGCTTCTCCCAGTTTAGTGACAGCAAAAGTCTCGATGTGCTCTTTCATGAGCAAACGACAGCTCTTCATACATGGCACCTGTGTTTTACATTTTATGAGTTTTAGAAAAAGTGAAAACCAAACAACTAAAAGCATCCTTTATCTTTAGGCCAGGGAAGCTGTGCCTTTGAATTCCATGATATGTGTTCAAACACGTAAACTTCCTGCACTCATGGAGACAGCAGTGAAGAGTGACATTTCCATGACTCAGCAAAGACACCCAGTAGATGAAGTACTGTGTAACTCTTAGTGGGGTGGAAACTGTAATGATTAATGGCTGGCTAACAACCTGTGTAAAGGAATCCTGGTATTGTAGTTTCACTCCCCATGACTGCTCTTCTCATGCTGTGCAATCGCTACTGTGCCATGGGAGATGTTTCAAAAAATGGTAAATTGTGTTTAGCAAGATTAAGATGATAGCCTTGTAATGAAGGCTCTAAATGTCTAATGGATGGAACTTCCTATATTTTCATACATAAGTGTATTGACAATACACTTCATATTTTCATACATAAGTGTATTGACATTGGCAATATTTTCATACATAAGTGTATTGACACTGGTCATACCCCACTCTTAGTAAAAGGCAACTTAAACATAGGTTATGAACCAATTTGTTATGGAAATTGAAATTATTTTAGAACGTTAGTTTAATGTGTGTGCCTGTATTGATATTTATACATGTACATATGTGCAAACGTGTACAGACCCACACACCAAATCCATATTGCTCAGATGTAAAATATGATGCAGAAAAATCACCCAGGACTCAAGTGTCTCATGAACACTCCGAGCCAAGGGGCAGAAGATTCATTCAGGTTTAGCTAATCGGCATCTTGCTATCCAGCCAGTGCCATAAGAGAAGTCTGTCTCATCTGTTGGTTTTCAACAACGGGAAGGTTTTGATCCATCTGTCACACAATTCCTCCCATTTCTATTTAGAGAAATATGCAATCTGTTCCATTAATAAAATGTCGCAAGTCGTTTCCTCCTTCCATGCAGCTCTAAACCCACTTGACAGGTGGATATTTTGACCTGTACATGGTGCAAAGCATTGAGTCATTTTAGTAAGTGTATGTCTCCACAAAGAAAAGAAAGATAGACACTAATTAAAACCTGGATAAGTCATCTGGAAGACTGGTAGCACACTCTGGCATTTGTTAATACAATACAAAAGTCACTAATTATAGTAGTATTGTTAGTACCATTGAAGTTATAACAGCCTGTCAGAGGAGCCATTATAAACCACTATATTCAGGTGTTCATAGCGACAACCATAAAAATTAAAATAAGGCTGAAATTTGACATGCGAGACTTTGGTTTGGAGTAGTTTTTTCCCCTTTAACAAACTGGTCATGGGGCCACTTGGGTCTGCATGTGTTTATATCTAACCTTGGTGTTTTAAAACCTTGCTTTCAAAACCCCTTACAAAGGAAGTTGTTTGTTTATTCCTAAAGTAAACACTTTGGGATTAAAAAGATGCCAGTTTAAATCCTATTTCTTTTGTTTACTGAGATCCTAGCCATAGATCTTCTGTTTTGGTCACATACTTCAGTATCTGTATATCTCTGACAGCTGAGGAGTTCAACAGAAATAGTCAACTAAGAAAAGTACCAGGTTAAATACTTTTGAGCATCTGGTTATTAATTTCTCAGTTCTTCAGGTCCTGTCTCCAAAATTCCACTCAAGAGACTGAGGAAGAAAACAATGTCTCCTTTTCTGGGTTCCTTTTTGTCCTTGTACACTGTCAGCTACTTGGGGTTGGAGTTGTTCTTTGCTGATGTTTGTACAATGCTTGTCCCAGCGGGATTTCAAACCTCAGTCAGATAAAGCACAATGGGAGCACCAAATACCACAGGACAGAATGTTTGCAAATATTCCTCGTACGGGTGGATGCTTTTAGGGTTTTACAGGAAATCAATTACCCCTGTACAACTGCTAAAATGGGCCAATTCAACAACAGCTGGAAAAATTAAAGATCCCAGCCCTTAGATTCTCATGGCATGTTAGTTCATAGATGTAATGAAAAAAACCCATATATGTGTTATACCTACTTTAGAATGGTTAAATCCCATAAATTATGCAGGACACCATTAATAAGTTTCATTATGCATCAGATTACAATGTCCTCAATTCCAGCAGCAGTCTCTGATTAATTACACAGCAATCACTGTGGAGCTGACGTTGCCCTCGATGGGGGATTACCCTGTGTGCCCCTTGGTGCAAGGAGTCATTAATATGGTGGCACAAGGATTTAGGATAACAAATCAACCTGCCTAGAACAGACCCAAACTCATTAAAGTTTAAAAGTTGTACGTGTTTAATCTTTATTTTAAAAAATAAACACAGGAGGGATTTGCCTGATAATAGTGCCTTGGGTTTTCCTTTATCCAAATAAATCTGCTTGTGGCAACAATGCAAGAAAATAACAAGACGACTTAATAAGATGCAGCAGGTAAGTATAAAACGCTTGACTTCAGAACATTTTCTTCAACATTTTCTTCATTTATTGCTCTTCTTTCCAGCTTCCTTCTCTTCATACAGATACAGAGAAGAACAGTTATCATACATGATTCCAGAATCCAGAGTCAGGTGAATTTAGGCCAGGCTGGTTATGCCTGAGCCATCTTTGTTATCCACATCTTTTACAGTATCTTGATTCTTAGCCTAAATGGAATAGACTGTCTTGAATCCATGTGATCCCAAGGCTGTGGGATCTGAAGCATGGTGCTCTGATTCATGTCTGCATTTGTCATCCAGGGGAGCTATTTGGTTCATTATAGACCAAATCCAGTCTGAATTTAGTTAGGGAACACATTTGGGTATGGAAAATCAAGTGTCTTTCCTGCTGATCTTAGTGGGACATTAATCTGAAACTCAAAAGACTTCACGGTGAATGTATAAAATGAAAAATGTAAGTAAGTAAATATGAAGTAGATAAGAAATTTCCCGAAAACAAAAACAAACAAACAAACCAAAAAAAAAAAAAAAAAAGAAATAGTATTTGTCCTGCCAATACTTATACTTCCAGCTGAATAACACCAATGAATATAGCACTCATTGGCAACTACTTGCATGTGTAACAGATACTGAGAGATACTTCTGTATGAAAGCTTAGTTTTTCAGAGAAATATAACACATACTCGGGGAGTACTTATTTCATAGAATCATGGAATGCTTTGGGTTGGAAGTCACCCTAAAGCTTATCTCATTCCAATCCCCTGCCATGGACAAGGCCACCTTCCACTAAAACAGGTTGGTCAGACCAGCCTGGCCTTGAACACCTCCAGGAATGGGGCAGCCACAGCTTCTTTGGGAAACCTGTGCCAGGGCCTCACCACCCTCCTGGAGAAGAATTTCTTCTTAACATCTAATATAAAAATCTCTTCTCTTTCAGTTTAAAATCATTCCCTTTGTTCTATCACTATGTGCTTGTGTAAAAAGTCATTCTCTATCTGTTTTATATGTCAGCTTTAGGCACAGGAAGGGGCTCTAAGATCTCCCTGGAGCCTTCCCTTCTCCAGGCTGAAAAGCTCCATCTCTCTCAGCCTGTCTTCAATAGCTCCATCCCTTGCAACACCTCCATGGCCTCCTTGGGGCTTGCTTCAAGAGTTCTGTGTCTTTTGTGAGCTGCGGACCCCACACCTAATTATTTTCCTGCGTAACTAAATACTACACTAGCAATGATTAAAGTGGGGTTGCTTAAGGTGATTAGACATTTTTATCTTCCCAGTTCATCAAGCATCTGCCTGAGCCACTCTTTTATTTTGCTGTCAAGAACTGTTAGGCCTGTTTGTGTGACCAGCCTCTTCCTCTGCACCAGCCAACACGCACTACCAAGGCCTTTCCATTATGGGTCTGGACAAGAAGGGTTTGCACACATCTTCTCATGTTTACGCACATGCACCTCATGGACAAAGGAAAACCTTACCTCTACCTGGCTGCACATACAGACTCTTGTCAGTCTTGTAATTTCTGGCACCTTGCTCTGTGATACTTGCACATGGAGCCTGTAGGCAGCAGGGACAGGTGATGATCCTGCACTAGAGAGAAGTATTGGGTTAGTCTTGGTCCTGTGCAAAGTCTCACCACTTCCAGTGAGACTCATCTGAGATGCCCAGAGTGTTCTCACCTAAATTCTTTGGGAAAGGAAAAACGCCACATCAAACTTAAACTAGACACTGAGGCTGAAATTGCCAGGGAAACAGACGTATTTCAGGGTGCTGAAATGGTGCCAGGACATGTACTTCAATGCCTCTATTTCTTGAAAGATTTTTGCATAACCCTTTGCTGGCCAGAAGTTTTGAGCCCACGAAGCTCGTGGAGATTACTGCCTTTGTTCGTCTTTCAGGGACAGTGAAATTATACAAATCCCAAAGAAACATAAGAACATTTGGGCAGTAACTCTCTCCCTTCAGAGCTTTGTTTTAATGTATGCAACCAACGGAATGAGGAAACACATCTTAAATGTGTTGAGGTGTTAGCAGCTGCTACTTGATGGAACATCAGGAAGGCTGCGCTGAACATTCATTAGACACCGAGTTTTTCATACTTGTTCTTTCTGTTGTTTTAAGAGATGTCTTCCTAAAACTCAGGTTATTAATGATGTAGTTCCTGCTCCTAGCCGTACTTTTTATTTTATTATTCTTTACATATAACTGCATTCCTCAAATACTTTGAAGGTTTGGAGTGGGACTAAATCACAAAGCAAGGTTTTTAAAGTTTATTGAAATTTACAAAAATCTATCTCAAAAATAAATGCTTAATTTTATAGTGTCGGTGTGGACACAGAGATGATCTGAGGCAGCAAAGGGCTTATAGACTGTCAGGAATTCTGAGGAAAGGCCAAGGGAGTTGGAATTTGGTCTCACTCAATCAGCTTTCCACACACTGGGTACAGGAAGCCCAGGTGTCCTTTAGTGTCCTAGAAAATTGTCCACTTCATTAATATAGGTTATACAGTATCTATTTTCAAATTGTTTATTCCATAAGACACAAGCAACCACACAAAATTGCATTCCCAAGCCCTTTCTGGGTTTACAGAGAAGTAGCCAGCAGCAGACATGGCTTCCTCCGTGGTTTCAATAGAAGGCAGAGTCAAACACAAACTAAGAAGAGAGCAAACAAGCCTGAAGAGCCTCAGGTTGAGCACATCCTATGTTACTACTAATGTTCGTCAAGGATATAAGAGAGGTTGGAAAACAAAGATCTACCCTATGAAAAGACTCCTTGCCCAACACAGCCTTCACCAGACCATTAATGCGTAATCCTCCTCATGCTTGTTTTATACTCTATAATAGCTAAAGAAAAATATTTTCCTTCCCAATAGTAGCCCATATCTGTAATTTTATTTCAGTTCCACAGAGCCAGAATGCTTAAAATTTTTGATGATATCCAGGTTTCATAAAAATGGTGTGTCGTTCTTGGTGTCACATTAAACTCAGAGGTTCGCTGCGAGGCAGTGCTTCCCAAAATCTAGGAAATTTGAAGCACATGAGCCTCTGAGTAGGGGATGAGGGAAGCTGCTGAGCATCATTTTCCAGCACAGAGCACCTCGGAGTATCCTGTGTGTCTCTGAGAAGTCCTGTACTCTGCAAACTCCATACTTTTGCCTGTCCATGGCTGTTTCATGTTGATGACTATTTTCTCCATGGTATTTTGAGGGAAGCAGGCTTTCTTCCTTCCTGCTGGATACTGACATTGAGTGAAGGCAAAAAATTACCTTCTTATTTCTAACAGTGATGCTGCCAGCCTCATGGACTGTTACAGTCCTTGTAGTTTAAAGGCAATTATGTTTCTGAGACAAACAGTCTCGCTATCTCTATTGCTATATTTCCCCAGTGAAAGGGCTCTCAAAGCAAGCTTGATACCTGAATTTTCATGTCTCCATTGGGCAGATGTAATTGCTGACTTCACTACATGTCTCTGTCTTGCTGTGTCTGTTAAGATTTCAGCTTTATGTCTTGGATAAGTTTCCCCTTGCTGCCTTCACTTCCTGCTGCAGCTGTCAAGCACACATCAAATATCCTTTCAGACCAATTTTTTTTTTTTTTAAATTCATTTTTGAGTGTTCCTGGCTTCTATGTATTTTTGTTATGTCGCCTATAAATTGGCCTCTCTGCAAAATAATGAGCAAAGGCATAGTCCTGGCAGAAAGGAATGCAGTAGTGCCCCTGCACTTACAGGAACAGATATAACCACTCTGGGAGCACTTTGAACTCATTCATAAATTGAAATTCGTCCTTAGGCAGTTAGACATGGTCACTAGAAGGAAAATTTTCAAAGGCAAAAGGTGATCTGAGAACACAATAGCTTTTATGTTTTCGGATAAGGGAGCCCAAAGGAAGGACCAAAATGGCCCTGTGGTGACAGCGTTAGCCAGGTCTGCAGTTACATCCTATCTCTATTCAAGCAGAACTGAAAATGTCAAGCAGGTCACCTCATTAATCTTTATGTGCCTATATTCATAATTTTTCACTTTATGTGGGGAAAGAAAGAATGAGATTTTTCCCCAAAACATATATTCCCTGGCTGATGGTACACTATCTTTTCTTAACCTTTTAGTTATTCAAGCTTAAACTAGTGATAAAAGCACTTCCCTGTTTTTCAGAGATGTTGTGGAGATATATACATTAAAGATCTTAAGGTGCTCACCTCCCAGATAAGTATTTTAGGCAGTACCTGCAGAATTCCCAAATACTCTCTATCTTAAGCTTGATGAAATTACTGCACCCCAAAGCTTCCTACTGTATGTGGTCTTAACATTTGTCCCCATTCAAATGAAACAGGAGTGAAACACTCTCTGTTGGATGGTGCAGTAATTTACACGGCTCCCCTGAGGACACTCCCAGCCTCCATGGCAGTGCATGATACAACAGTGCAGTAAAAGTGATGATAAAGAAAGCACACCCATGAGAACGGGCTTTATCACTGCTGCTTACTTGGACTCTGAGAAATCACTAACATATTCCTTCAGAGAAGCAGTATACAACTGAAAAACATTCATGTTATGTAAGCTTGGAAGGATCAGAGATGACATCTTCATTGCTTCAATTTTCATTAGCTGCAGGCCATTAAACAGGCGTTTGTGGGCGTAATTCTGTGTGTATAAAACCACTGAAACATTCATTACACACGAATGAGTGAAAATAGACCCCAGTCATTTCTGTGTGCAACACTTTGTGTTATAGAAATGACCAAAGGTTTTTCTCTTACCCCCTTCTCCTGTTACAATTCTGAAATACACCAGTATTTGTTTCCAGGCCTAGGTAAATCTCTTGTGACTTCTTATCTCTTGTGATGTAATAGACATTCCAAAGAGAAGTTGTAGCTCATCCACAGGAAACTCCAGCCAGGCAATGATAAAGTATCCGCCAATCCAATCAGTCTCTGAGCCATCAAGGAATATCTTTTAAATATTTTAAAACTAATCTAGGTTCAGTCTTCTTTTAGTTTGCAGCTGCAAACCGAACAGTCTTTTATCAGTGCAATGAGTTGCCCAGAGAAGCTGTGGCTGCCACATCCCTGGAAGTGTCCAAGTCCAGGCTGGACGGGGCTTGGAGGAACCTGGGATAGTGGAAGGTGTCCCTTCTCATGGCAGGGTGTGGAATGAGATTAACTTTAAGGTTGCTTACAGCCATTCTAAGATTCTATGATGATTTCTTTCCACATGACTCTCGTGTCAGTCAGCCCAACACTAAGCAAAGGAGGAATTTGCAATTCTTGTATATTTTATATTAGCACTACAATTTCCAGCCTGCATTAGTGGGACAAGGAATATCTTGTGTGGTGGAAGGGCACTGAAGAAAATCAAGAAGTCAAAAAAACTCTTGCAAACAACATGTTTATGATAATCAGTTTTCCCCCAGAGTAGCACATGGAAAAGTCAGAGCTGCTGATGCCTGGTTTCCTACTGAGAGCTACAGACTTTGCACGACAAAGTTAGATCCAGTTTGCAGAGCTGTCAGTCTGGCAGCAGTAGTAGAAGTTTTTCATGAGGAAGGGATCGGTGTAAAAAACGAGCTTATGGGTCTCTCTAATCTCAAGCAGACACAAGTTTCTTGGGCAATTTTTTTTCTTTTTTAAAAAGCTGCTAAAGTTGGAAAGTGAAACCTTTATTCGAACAATTAGATAACGTGCTAGACTTTCAAAACCTCTTGGTCACGTACAGAGAGACTTCAGTGGGAAATGCCTCTGTATATGGATACACAGAGAATCAGAGCTCTGTTTGGTGGATGGATGCTGGGACATGCTAAAATTGTCTTCTCAATGGAGAAAGGACTTCAAACCTTTTCTAAACTCCAAGTAGTAATGAGAAAATATTTAGTTCTCAGCTTTTTGTATGTATTCAAAGGCAGATTTGAAGGTCAAGAACTTGAGTGACATGGATTGTATCCATTCAAAACTTGGAATTGTATATCCAAGACCAATAATATTGTAAGATTCCAAGCTAATAAGTCTTCTATAGTCAAAAATTATGATCTTAAAAACAGTTTAGTTACAACATGTAGGTTGTTTCTTAGGAAAGAAGAGAAAGGAAAAATAACAAGTTTTAAAAGATGTTATGCTTAAATGTTTTAGATAAAAGAACATGGAAGAAGCCAAAAAACTCCTTCCTGTGCCGCTGGGAAAAGGAAAAAAAGAACGCACCCTATCTCTCAATAGCACCCCACGTCCAGACCAGACCAAAACATATTCTTAATTAGAATGGAAAAAGAAAATGAACAGGAAAAAAAAAAAAAAAAGTCATGTTCCCAGAAACGATTGTGCTAGGAAAACATCAGGAAGAAAATGACACACATTTCCATAATGCATAGTGCTTGGCTGCGATTTTGCTGAGAGGCATAAAGGACTTGGAGCCTACACAAAACGTGTAAGGACATCAAAGCATATTTTAGCATCCAAATCAGAAGTTATCCCTCTCAGTGTCAGCTGGCATTTAGGGAAGCATCAGGAAGCCAAGGAGGTGAAAAGAAGAGCAGTAGTGGCAGAAAGAGTTTTCTAATAATTCCTAAAGGAATATAAGGTGTTGTTCTAACTGGGGTACTGGCCAAGCAAAGGCATTTTTCCCTCGAGGAAATACTTCCTTCTTTTCCTTCTGCATTAAAAAAAATAAATCCCCATATAACAGTACTGCCTTAGACAACAGAAGTGACAAAACCACTTTTGGAAAAAGTGCCTTGATTCCAGTTGGAAATATGTAGAAGATCCCAAAGTTTACTCTGTTGAAATAACTGTGTGTGGTAATATCGAAACAAAACCAGATGTTACACCCTGGAATGCATTTAGTGGTTCGTCTACCTGCAGCCTGTCCATGGAGTCTCTTTTTAGAGAGCAGTCCCTCAAATACTGAAGATGAAACTGACTATATTCATTTCGGGATGATAAAAACAACAAAAAGTTCCTTTGGCAGGTTGCTGTTAGCTGAAGGGCTCTCTCTTTAATTGGTATAAATTTATATAAATAATTAACCAGCACCATACATGGATGACTAGGCATGATAATAGAGATGTTTCTTTTTGAGGTTAAGACTGTATTCTTTGTAACATCAAATAAACCCGGCAGCTTGTAGGAGCAGGTTGCTTCTTCCTGAATTGGACTGGAAATGTTCACAAATCATATTCTGCTAACCAAGACCCTCGGGGCAAGGAATGGAAAAGGGTTGTGGTTTCCAGGGGAGGAAAAGAAAAGACTGTTCAGCCTGTGTTTTTAAGACTGGTTATCAGCACAGCATATAAATATTTTCAAACTAAACTGGGCAGCCAATCTATATTTTTCCCATAATCTACGGGTAAACATTGTATGTAGTATAATTTATATATTAAAAAAAAAAAAAGTTTAAAATACTATCAAGAGACAGAGCCAAAATCCACCCTGTATTATGTGCAGCTCAGCTTTGTAGGATTGCATGATACTTGTATGAAAGAAACCAATCTGGATGGGATGATTTTCTGTAGTAATTTGTATTGAAAATATACGAGCTCTGATTCATGAAACACAGATGGAGCAGGGACCTCAAACCAGGCTCTGTGAGTTGTTCTGGAGCCTCCATCAGCCCAGCTGCACCAGTATTTGCTTCCCTCACCTCCTATCACTCAGTGCTCCATGACCAGCAAAAACAGCTGCAGACAAAACCTTCATCACACGTAATACTGATCTCCACGTCTTGGAAAATGCTGTTTTGCTAGTTTTTGATCTCAGTGCAACCTTCTGAGCTGACCTTCCTGCTCAGGGCAGACCCAGGAACATGCACATGTGTGATGTGCACCATGTGTGATGGCTTTTTTCTTTCCCAGAAGAAAAGACATTGAATCAGTAACATAAAGCAGGTTAACAGTTCCATGGACAGTTTCTAAAGCACAAGGTGTTATTTCGGTGAGACTTGCCTCTTCCCAAAAGAAAAAGCAAAGATATGAGCAATCTCTCTGATATTTTTCATTACACTAAATTTCACCTTAATTTAACAGGTTCTGCAGCTGTTGAAAATTGATTTAATGTGCCTCATGTAAGACACAATGAGACAACAAAGCAGATTTTGCATGACAGTCAAATTATCCCAGGTAATGAGAGGTTTTCGCAACCAGGTAGCACTCCTCAAGTCTCTGTGCCACCTCCACAGGGGTTTTGAGTCTCCTGCAGGCTGCTTCAGATTTAATTTTGTGGTTTCACTCTCTGTGAGAAGTTCATGATGTTGTCAATCCCTCATCCTATGCACAGGTAAAGGCCAGGGGATGAAGTCTTCTATAGGCCTTATGGGTTCAAGTTTCATCCAGACCATAAGGAGCCGCCTTTTGCCTCTCTGCTGAAAGCTCAGAAAATTCTTAGCTATGCAAATTTTCTTCTCTTTATTTGATGAACAAAACTTCAGTGTTTTCTCCTGGCACTCTTTCTATGTAAGTGAACATGAATTCCTTCTGATCAACCGACACCTTTGCTCACAGCCTTACTTCACCAATTAGATCAGGTTGTTTTCCACTTTATTTGAGTTTCTCTGGTGCAGCTTCTAATGATAACTTTTCATGCATTACATGGAAAGTAATTCTTCAGTGTTTTGAAGAATTAGAAGGGACGCACAGCTTCATTCTCTTTTTCTTCAAGGTGTTCTCCCTTGTAGCTCTATTTCTTTTTCATTCATATCCTTTGCCTGGGCCATTTGTAACAGTCACCCAGCACACCCATTATAATTAAGAAATGTGAGCCTTCTCCTCTACTTATTTTTCTCTCTTAACTCCGCAATTTTTGATAATCTATCTGAATACCTCATTCTGCAATTTACAAATTCAAAATACCGGTTTACGTGGTCTCACCAGCATAATACTTTAATTAGGTGGTGGGAAAAAGAGTCAGTACATCTTCCACGGCTGTTCATCTCTCTTTTTCACCTCTCACCTTTGCAATAAGGCTGCTCCGTTTACCAGGCCTAGCATCTCTTCTTTACCTTTGATGTTTCTCCATCGCTTACAGACACAGAAATCCCTTCATGTTTTCTTCAGGCTGTACAAGGGAAGCTACTAAACTCTCCCTAAAAGTACAATGCCACAGGAACACAGAACTTGAAAGGACCAAAACAGACCAACATGTTCTGTCTCCCACCAAAGCAGCAGATCAAATGTATCTTTCCCAAGGGCTTTCACTTTTTCTTGAAAACATCCAAAACCACAGACAGAGCAGTAGCCTGTACTCTCCTCCTATTTAACCTACACAAAATTATTAAATTATGATAGTTTTATTCATTACTGTCCTTGTTGTCAATCAGACTTGCTTATTTAAATGGCTACACAGTCAAAATTATGGGATTTCTACTTCCTATTGAAAAAACTATCAATCTTCTCTTCTTCAGGCTAGAAACCCTTTCCCCTATGTTTTCCATTCCAGTAAGGTTCTTAAATTCAGATAATTTTTCCAGGTTCTCAACATCATCTTGAATTCTCATCCTATCACGTACTCATTTTCTATTTCTCCACAGAGCTCCTTGTACCACCTACATGGGCATTCATCACTGAAGTAATTCATAAAGAAATTGAATCCTCTCTTGGAAGAAACTCCAATTAGACTCCTAGATGCAATGTCTTCACAATCTGGCACTTTTACACTGATAGATGAATGTAAGAATGCAACATTTTGAGAACAGTTGTGCAGCTAAACCACGCTTGAAATGTTCTTGTTTGCTTGAGAGTATGTCACAAAGGACCAATCATAAAGACATATTAAAATCATTGTGCCTCACATCTATCACCCTCTCTACCTACACACTCTAAGGAGATCATTTGAAGTTTTGCCAAATCTACTACAATTGTAGGTTCCTTACTGCACTGAAATATAAACACTTTTAATTTGCAAATTTTTCTACAATATCTTTGACAAATCAGTGTTAATATTTTTCAAAATCTGCTTTTTATTCCTTTCAAGGCTACTTGTTAAGTTTTACCCCTTTGAGTTACCCAGACCTCCCTTTTTTCTATAAGTAATTAGGAATAACTGATTTTACTTTAGAGGTTGTTCCGTCTGGTTTCTAAAGTGTTGTAGAAACTAAGATAGTAGATCACTTAATTACATTCAGATCTGAATATTAAGCAAAAAAACAATTGAGCACTGAGTCCTTCCATGAATACTCAGTCTCCCTGTAAAATTGTCCTCATCTCTGTGTCATCACTTTTTAAAACAGGTTCTTGTTACTTTTAATCCCCAGTTCACACAGGTTCTTATGTTCTCCACAAGATGTTAGAAACAGAGCCCTCTCCCTGAACTGACTCAAGAGGCTGTTACTTCCCTTCTGGTTTCCCTCTGAGACACATTTCTAGATTAGCTATTAAGAAGAAATTCAGGACTGTGAAGACATTAAGGCTCTGGAACAGGTTATCCAGAGAAATTGTGGATGTCCCATCCCCGGAAAGTGTTCAAGGTCAGGTTGGAAGGGGCTTGGAACAACCTGGGATAATGAAAAGTGTCCCTGCTCATGGCAGGGGTTGGAATGAGACAATCTTTAAGGTCTCTTCTAACCCAAAATATTCTATGATTTTATGTTTTTGGGGATGATTCATTAAAAAAAATGACCAGTGAATATTCTCATTAGGCAAAGATGAGCAAAAATTATGCTTGCCAGTATCAACAGCAGGTTTTTTTATCATTATACCTAACGATGTGAATAACATTTGTTGTGGATGTAGCAAATATCACACTGCTACTCAGAAGGAATTACACTCCTGAAGAGGAGAGCTAAAGTTGCCTATGCAACTTTAAAAGCTGCATTTCCTTAATGAGACCTGCAATCACTTGTCGTTCATGATGGATTTTCTAGAGTGAGGTTATTAAGCAGCCAAACTGACTTTCATCTTAAGGTGTAGCATAAAAATTGCAGTTTGTTTACAATATGTCTCATTGCACTTGATATTTTATCCACTGCTGACAAAAGACAAAAGTATTTCTATTTCTGTAGCTCAGCTTCCCTGTTGGGGAAAGAAAACCTAAATTCTCTGCTATTTCAGCAGTTGCTGCTAAATGATCCTAAGTGGCATGTGCCCAAAGGGGTTTCTGAGAGACAGTGCTCAGAACTGTAGCCAGGAAACTGCCTCTTGGAGTAAAAATTTCAGTTCCAGGTTAGATGTGTAAATTCCCAGTCAATGAACTATGTTGTGAATCCAAGATTTCCCTCCTCATGACTGTCATCCACATCTTGGCACATGCCAGGTCCTAGTCCTCCCTGTGTTCTTAATCACTTTCCTGTCTGCAAATTGATCCATTTTCAGCAAACATCATCTCAGCTTCAGAGAAGTACAAGCTCTCTGAACTGGCTGTTTGGAAGGCTCAGAGTTATTACTAGTCACACCCAGAACTACCAAACTTTCAAGGGCCAGTTATCAACAAGGTCTAATTTCCTGAGGAATGCTAATGTGTTGTTTAGAGTTAAGTGGTTTGAACACATTTATAAAACTTCTTATTTAACTTCCTCCAATTTCTTTCCCACTGTCTGTCTACAGTTAAATACCAAGATTTTAGGTCCACAGATCTCCCTGCCTTGAATTTTAAAGTGAATCATAGCATGGCTGTAAATAAAAGAATAATAGTATATACAGTCATCTATAAAGATGTAGGAATAATAATCCTCTAGAAGATAGTCCGCAAATGTCTGTCAGATGAAATGAATAGTCCATGATAATCTTCCTAGTTATTAAAAGAGATTTCATCTAGTTATTTATTTTTCTCCAGAGTAAATGAACCATTATAAGGGCAACTTGTTTTTGTGGTTTAATGTTTTCATCATTGACGTCGCTTACAACCTGAAGCCATTATGATGACTCACATGCTCTCAGACTTCAGAGACAAATGCGTGCTACATGTACTAAAACTTGGTACATATCATTCTCATCATCCTAAATTGGACATGTCATAAGAAATGTTCCAAAAAAACAGCCCACGAGAGAAAAACAAAAA
>VZRN01005753.1:193323-218212 GCA_013397935.1 Dasyornis broadbenti | reverse complement strand
TTTTTTTTTTTTTTTGGGGGGGGGTGTGGGATTGTTGGAGTTGTTGGTGCATCTCACTTGATAGACCTTGTTTACTTTTATCTCAGAGATAAACACCAAAAACCGTGTGCTTATGGTATACACATACATGTATACTCACAGACACAGTGTCTCTCACACACATTTATGTATGTTATTTTTATATAAAAACATGTATTTATATGTACATACTTCAACTAATGGTGTTCAATCTGTTCCAGGGACGCATACATTCAAATGTTTATTCTGCTGATATTGAAGAAGACTGGCTTTCTTAACAACAAAACTATTGTAAATGTCTTAAAATTAAACAACAAGCTTCGGGCAAAAAGATGTATGCACAGCAAAAAGCTATTACTTACAAGACCATATGTGCCAGAAGGCAAATACTCCCATGTTCAAAGACAGAATGGAGGAGACAACATATTCCAGTTCTGAGTCCTTTTAATGCATTTCCCTTACACACACAATAAAGATTTTTGGATCAAGCTGACTGCTTTCTTTCTACCAGAGTAATCAAGCTCTACATCATTAACCTTTCTGTTTGCCTGGCAGATAATCTGGGAGAGTAGCAAGTGTCTACTCCTCCGGGCTTTGGAGGCAAGCCAACGCAATTACTCTCACCCTGTTCTTTGAGGTGGCAGCTGCAGAGAGATCAGGATGTAGAAAACAACCATGAAATCAAAGGGTTACAGACTGGAGCCAACTCTTCATTCATCTGCCGATCAGCCAGAGCTCCTAACTTGGACGACAAAACCTCGCAGCTCACTGTCCATGATGAGCAGTTACAAACCATCAGTCAAGCGAAGAATGCCTTCACAAAGGTCCAATGTTAGCCCCACTGTCCTTCCACCTGTCTGTATTTTCTGGTGGTGGTGGTGGCTGTGGCAGTAGCACGAATATGTAACAGAGCCAAAAGTATGCTGTCTTGCAGATTCTGTTCTCCTAATATGTCTAGTTGGATAGTGTTATTGTATAAAGTCTACTGACACTCTGCCAAATGCCAGCTTAGATTTTTGGAAATGGTTTGGGCTCAGAAATTTTCATACACACACTAAAAACGCTTCCCTACCAAAATGCTCTCACTACTAGATAGTGAATATGGCAGTTCCTTTGTGTTGGTGATGAACACAGTTTAGGAGAAGGTGAACACCTGTGAAAGACAGGTAGCAAAAGAAGATGTCACCTGAGTCATTGTCCAGGGTCTTCAGCTTCATAGGAGATGAATAATTTCATCACATGAGGGCTGTGATATCTTCAAAGGAGTTGCTGAAGCATTCGGTAGGAGACAGAATAAATAAATGTATAAAGGGAAAGAGGAATACAGAAAGGTGAAGTAATTTATCCAAGTCATGCTAATCTTGTTGGGCAGAGAAAAGATCCCAGACTCTCTACATCCTCAGCCTGTATCCCAGTTGCTAAGCAACTGTCCTGAATATGAGGGTGCCCAAAGCACAGTATATCAGATGCTATAACATTGGCACTCTGACACCTTCTGCTTTGATTCACGCTGTATCTGAGGTCTAATAAAGAAAAGAAACGGGCCTGCTTGACTGTCTGTGGCTTCAGCTCTTCTGCATTTATTCTCTTAAATGAAGCCCCAAATTAGGGGGCCAATTGAACTGTAAGCTTCCTTACCAGCAGATGTAAAACATCATCGCTCCAGTGGGTGAGTTGTGCCACATCAGGACTGAAGGATTGCAAGCAGGTCTCTGTCTCACATGTCTTAAAGAGGGAAAGAAGGGTGATTAGGGTGATTAGGGTGATTAGGCTCCTAGCTCAAGATGTGTCAGCCATAGGCATAATATTACATGAGATGTATCTTGGCTTTTCTGTCTTAAAATTCTGCTGAAATACATATTTCATCACAGGGGGGGAAAAAAAAAAAAGAAAAAGCTGAAATGCTTAATATCCAGGAAAAAATAACTGGGAATTTTCTGATGGACAGAAATGGATTCTTAAAATTACCAGCCCAGTGTCTGGAATTCTTCCTTGACAGTGTAATTACATGGCACATCTGCTATAGCTGACTTCTGGATGATTTTCAGTTGGCAATGTGGAGACATCCATCAACCAGCAAATATAGCTCATAGGCCTAAAACGACAGCCCTGCCTTGCCTGAAAGGCATCAAGACCAGAGAGATGATCTCCAACAATGAATTCCACATGAATTTGCAAGGGAGCCAAAGGAACTGATGGTGAAAGTGTTGAAGGGCAAAGAGTGCAGTGGTCCAGGCAGCTCTGCTCACAGGAAGGATTTGTCAAATGGCTTTTGTTGGTGCAGTTCCTGTGTGTTGCACTCCTGAAGCAGGAGCTACAGAGCATTCCAGGGCACCATGGCTGCACACAGTGGAGGAAAGGCAGAGACTGAAGTTTGAAGTCACCAGGGAAGAACATTAACCAGAGAACTGAAGCTGAGAAATAAGGATTTCTAAAGAGGTTTGTCAAAGTCTAGGTGCAACCTAATCTGCATAAATCTAGAGGGTTTCAAATGTTTTTTCACCACCACCAAAATCTATGGGCATCTAAACTTATTAGGCATTTTTCTACTCAGTCTTAAGACACATCTGTATGTGTACATCTCTATAAAAAAGCATAAGGACCTGTCTTGGAGGAATTGTAATGGTAGAACAGGAAGGAATGGTTTCACACTGAGAGCGGGGTTTAGATTAGATATTAAGAAGAAATTCTTGACTGTGAGGGTGGTGATGCACAGGTTGCACAGAGAAGGTGTGGATTCCCCATCCCTGGGAATCTTCAAGGCCATGTTGGATGTGGGTCTGAGCAACCTGGGATAGTAGAAATTGTCCCTGGGGTGGAATGAGTTGAGCCTTAAGGTCCCTTCCAAAATGAACCTTTCTATGAGTCCATGAAACCAAAGTCTACCTTCCATCAGCAGTTCCCTGAAAGAGTGCTGGGAGTGCTGCCATTCGTGTTGGGCTTGACCTGAAACTGATAGCCCAGCTGAGACTGAGTTGGTTGGGCTTGATGATCCTGAAGGTCTTTTCCAGCTCTGATAATTCTATGATTGTAATTCTAAATGTTATTTCTTGCTCCGGGAGTTACGATTGATTATACATGTGCATAGTCATATAACATAGATAAAATATATATACCTAGATATTATTAAATGAATGTTGAAAATAAAATACAGATATAGCATTCATACAATTGAAACTGAAATCTGACTTTGCCTCTTCCCAGATGAATGCACTACCACGCCAGGTTTTTTCTTGACTGTCCTTCTGTGTGCTCTCTAAAAAGTCTTCTCTATTTACCATGAGGGTTTTTTTAAATTATAAGATTAGTTAAGGACAACTAAAAATTGGAAGAACTTTCTTAGATTCTCCATCTAGTTGAGCACCTCAGTAGAAACTCCACAGCTTTCTCAGAGAGGAGATCATGAAGACTTTAATGGTTTGGCGCAAGATTATTCACCCTTTGTCTTGTGAAAAGCTCACCAGATACTGAGAAATTCCATTTACTTTTAATATCCTTACTTACTTGACCTTCATTATGACAGAGGTAATTGTGAGCTTCAGTGAAGCTACAGCACTTCCATCAAGCGAGAAATGCATCCATGTGCTATATATATTGTACAGAACAAAATAAAAACTGTAAGACTGAGGGTTAGAAAAACTCCGAATACAAGATACTAAAATTCAGCTTTTAAAATCTCATTTTGCAGAACTAACTCAATAACTGAACAATTATCAATAAGTTTTGCTTATTAATGTTGGTTATATGCTTAAATGTTGTTTGGTTGGTTTTTTTTTTTAATTGTTTGGATTTGTTTTTAAATACTTGTCTTCTCTGCTGTTTGTTGTTTTCTACTGTCTGCTATTTCCATCATGATGCAGCAACAACATAACAATGTTGGCTGAAAGCCAGCTTGAGGATAGACTGAGCCTTCAACGGGTTTTTGATGCATGAATATTTTGAGGGGGCATTTAAATGATGTTTGTGCTTCTCACAGTGTAAAAAAAACAACACTGCCAGGTTTCTTTGATCTACTGGAAACAGGCTATCATAATACAGGAATAGTTAGCTGAAATAAGTACATTCAGGTAGCTTCTTTCTACTTAACTGTGCATCATTTGCTTCTATGCTCACAAAGGAGGTTTTCATTCAGCTGGGGCAAAGTGCACACAGTTATTGATGGTTCAAGTATTTACTCTTTAAAATGACAGTTCTGAAAACATATTTCTCCCACCACACAGAGAGTGGGAGGGCAGTGGAAAGGAGGACGTAATTGAGGGTGCTGGATGTGAAATGATGTTCATGTCTGTCAGATGCCATTTCCATTTTAACGACTGTAAAGGGGAGTGTCAGAGAGCTGCCATATAGCAGAGGTTTGGGTCGCCACTCACAGTGTCAGATGTTGGGCTACTCTGGAATGGCGTTCACGACTGAAGGGAGGAATTTGTCTCCTTTGCTCCTTCCCTGGGATGGACCGATACTGCTTCAAGTTTCTGATGTTTCACAGCCTAAGGCTTCAATGAGGTGGAAGCCATGTTGTGTTTGACAGCCTACAAACACAGGGACATTCATCACACCTTCAGTCGGCAAACCTGCAGTCTGAAAGATGAATATGGATTATTTGGCGAAGCAAGTAGTCCAGGAGAGGGGGGAGGACAGATAATAACAGGTCGTGCCAGTGCAGACAGCCTAGCTCTGCACACAGTTTAGAGGAAGGCACGTGTTGCTGCGATGGGACTGATTTTTAACCTGCTTTGCCCAGTGTCTCATCTCCATGATTTGTGAGCATCATGTCTAAAAGAATTTGGGACAGTAAACATGGGCCATCACACAGATCCTTAGCCTCCCTCCTAAATGGTCATGCTGATGCCACGGAATTCTTCCTGTGTACGTGGCTGCACAGGCTGCTGGGTGTCTGGAAACAAATATTTGGTGCAAAACTGAAGCAACATTTTGGGTGCAGAGAATGAAGACTGATGCTGTTTGGTTGGAATGCTCAAATATAGAAGTCATATTATGTGAACTAACCCCAGTATGAGCCACTAGGTCCTCAGGGTCTCTTTCCTGCAAAGTTTGTGGGATTTGGGCTCAAGAATATAAGAGTTCTTCAAAGGAAAGCTCAAGAAATCCGGCTTTAAGAAGAGAGTTTTCAAATAATTCCCAAAAAATATTTGGCCTTTCTATTTCAACTTCAGCAATTCCTGTTATCTGTTTAAATATTTATTTGAAGTGTCCTTTAGTTATCACTTTTGGTGTTTCAGAAGGTTCCCTGATTTAATCATTCATTGTAGTAGAAAAAAGAGCACTGCTGCCTTTTATCTGTTTTGAACTTGCCAGCCTCCTTAATTTTATTGCACATTCTCTTGTCCTGCTACTAGCTGAGAAGAGAAGCACCTAATTTATCTTCCCTAAGTAATTTTTTTTTATCCTTTCATTATGTCCTTTTGTCCCTCTCCTTTCTAAGGTAACTCTTCCCAATCTTTTCAATCATTCTACATGACAGATTTTTTCCTCTTTCTTTTTTTTTTTTTTGTTCCCCAAAGGATCACTTTTATTTGTCAATTTTTCCTTATGTTTTATTATTTTGTTTTTACAGTAGTGAAATGATACTTCACAATTTTTTCCAGATGAGACCACATTTTGATTTATAGGTTGGCTGTGTAGTATTTACTGCATCAATCCCCATCTCAGTTCCTATGAAGCCTCACATCTTGTTTGAATTTTTTTTCTTAAAACTACAGCTGCATATGGTAGAGAAATCTGTCTTCATTGATACCCAGATTCCTTTCCTGGGTTGAGACAGTGAATGTATACCACTGTCAGATGTACAAGCAGTTTAATTTATTTTTTCCCCTCAGTATGCCTTACTTTGCATTTACTGGCATTGAACTTCATTTGCCCTCACATGGTTTAACTAAGCCTCTTTGAAGTTCCTCACGGATCTCTCTGGTCTGTGCTTGCTAAATAACTTTGTGTCATCTGCAAGTTTTGCTAACCTCAGTATTATCCTCCTTCAAGATCATTAATACAGATTTCAAACACGAGATCTAATGCAGAACAATGAGGCGAGACATCCCACTGTTCACCTTGTGCCACTGACTATTTATTCCTTCCCTTTGTTTCCCATCTTTCACTGATTTTCAGCCCATGTTTGATGCACTCCATGAACACATCAAATAAGTGAAACCATAAGCGTGGTTTAGCATCAGCATGCCCAGTTTTTCTCACTGCTTTGAATACAATTTGTGTGGTAAACACAGTGTGTTTTTTTTTTTCCCCTTTGCCCAAGAAATCCCCTTTTCTTGGGGGATTTATTTATTTATTAACTTTCAAACATCTCTAGAAATTCCATTTGGTAAATCTAAACTTTGGCATTGTCTGAGAAAAAAAATCATTTATAGTTAGGTTGGTTAGTTAGTTACATAGTTCAACATTCTCAGAAATTTTCGTATTTCTACTTACAGAAGGACTTTGTCATTTTTATCTCTGAGTAGTTAAGGGTTAGGGAATTACATACAAAGATATTTCAACACTTGCCTTTGAGACAACATTACTCTTATCTCCAGAAACATCAGCATATGTGAAAGCATGAAAGTACATCTCCTTTGCATAAAAGATTAACCTTGATTTTCCCCCTATCTTAGGAGGGCAATATAAGATAAGGCAGCTTTCAGCTAGAAAGGATGTCCCTCTCTTCACTATCTTCCGGATGATCAGGCCTGTCCTGCTTCACTGTCTAAAAGCTCCTTCCTCTATTTTACTGTGTACATCAAACTCAAAAAAGTGACTCCTACACCATGTATACTCCCCAAAATTAATATGAAACTTTATTTTTTTTTTTTTCAAATAGTTTGCAATATGAGCTTAAAATTGAGCTGGTTCTGCAAAGAATCTTTCCAGTTCTCTAAATAGACATAATATCAAGCGAAAAGGAGTATAAATAATGTATGAGTTCAGTCAAACCAAACATGTTTATTATTTGGAAAATATGCTCACAGAAAATATTTAGTTACCTGTTTAGAATCTCTGCTCAAGAGCCTTCACAATGTGCTGAGCAAAAAGGGAGATGTCATCACTCGAGTATCAGAGGGCTGACACTGATATTGATCCTACTTCTCCATTTTATCTTGGAAATCTTTCTTTGCAATAGCAACTTACGATCCATAAACATTTAGGCGTTGAGTACTTGTGGTGTTCCCTGGGAATGCGGCCTCTCATATGACAGTCTTGATTCTGAACCATTTATTGACACGAAGCTTAATTTTTTAGGTTCCTAGTCACCGTGGCAAGATCCACAGAATGGATTATGTATGTGGGAGGAAGAGAATCAATACATTTTTTGGGGCAATCTGTAGGGAAGTGGTGGTATCATCACCCTTGGAAGTGTTTGAAAAATTTGTAGGTGTGCTGCTGGGGATATCGGTGAGTGGTGCTCCTGTCAGTGCTGGGTTAATGGTTGGATATAATGATCTTAGAGTTCTTTTCCAAACTCCTATGATTCAATGAAATGCTGAGAGATATCCCTCTCACTTCAAAATTTTTCCATCTTAACTTCGCCAGTAAAGAAGAATTTACTTCCATTTGGGATATTCAAATGTAATCACTCTGTCCTGTCTTTATGAAAACAAACAAACAAGCTCAGGCAAAAGTCTTTTTTATTACTATTTGTAAAGTTGGAATGAAGGGAATTAACCGTGTTTTTATGTCTTAAGTCTTAGATCCGCCTTCCAGCATGTGGGGAATCTGAGTTCAGATCTCCACTGTGCCTGAGGAGATTCAAAAGCACACTGCTTATCTCCTGATGCAGAAACATTTCAATAGCAGTGATTCACAAAGTCTAATTTTCAAATATCCAATTTGTCTAGGGTCTCATCACTTTGCTAAAAAGGTAAGAGAACTAATTTTAAATTTCTGCTCCAAAGCAGGCAGGATGACCCGTCAGTAGCAGAACTCCTCACTCATCGAGTGCATGCATGGCTTTTCTGCCATTTGCAACGGAGAAGGAGCTCCTCTGTTTCCTCTCTGTTGGCTTCTTTGTTGTGTTGAGCTCAAGGAGAAGGTTGGCTATTCAGACAACTATTGATAAGGGGAGATAATTTTTGATTTTTCTTCCATATTTCCCACTAGAAAGTTTACGGGACTCCCATGTAAGCTCGATGCCTTCCCTAAATCGAGTTTTATTCACTTAACACTCTCTATGTCTTCCATAGGAAGCCTGAGTACTCTAACACTGGTGAGGTATAAAGATTTCTCTAAAATTCAGGAAATTAAACATGATTTGTCTTTGGAAATTTTACACTGGGTTCCCAAGTCACAACATCAATCACAAAGTGACATAATGACTCCTGAGACGCAATTTAGTTTTAGGAATTTGTGCTCATTTGTCTTGAACTTTTTGAGAAACTAATGTCACATTTCCAGTTTTTGTCAAGAGAGTAGTTTTGGGGAAATCTGATTGCTCCCAGTTATTGCACAGCACGGAAGGGTCTCACCGTCCTTCAAATTAAACAAAAGTAAGACATGCTCTTGAAAAATATACTTGATGTCCTGCAGAGCCTGCTCCATTCCAGTTCGTATGTCTAGATTAAAGATAATCTGGGGGAAAAAAAAACTATTTTGAATGTAAAATTGCCATCAACTGCAGCAGTTTCACTCTGCAGAGCATCTCCTCTTCCACCATACTCATTCCTTGCATAGACAGATTGTTGAACTAGAATAGATGTCTCAGTTTATGTGAGGTATATTCCACAGTCGTCCTGATCTTGTTAAAGCATGGCAATTTTCTTCTCTGAAGTAGTGCTGAGCATGCTTTTCTCAGTGAAAACCTGATTGAACATCACTTGATTGTAAAAGAAGAAACTTCCTTGTGCAACCTAGATTGCAAAATCCCTTTGGCCTCTTAACTGGGGGAAAAAATTAAATTTAAAAAAAAAAAAAAGTGTTAAATCAAATGCCAGAGAAACTATTAAACAGGTAGTTATCTAATGGCAATTCCTTTTCTATAGGTTAAGAGTCATTTAATAAAGAATTAACAGAAACAGTGGGATTTACAAAACTGGAATAATTTATTCTTGGCAAGATTCACAAATATTCTTTTCTTTCTTCAAACACTCTTTTACCACGGACCTCTTTCTCAAGCCACAATCCCCAAATTAAGAAATCTAATAAAACATATGTAATCACTTCTCTTTTAGGAGTGAAACAAACCTCTGTGGGATTATTTTTTCTTTCTCCTTTTAAAGAAAGAGAAATTAGACTGGACTAATCAGCATAAATTGTATAGGGAACATTATGACTCATCATGAGGAAATTCTGCTTCATCTTGATCTAAAAAGAAATAAAAAATGAGGATTTTTAAATTTACTGAAAGAAAAGGAAGATTAACTGTGCTCTGAATGCAAGAGCTTTCCAGGAGACCAAATAAGTCTTCTATAAACTGATTTGCCTTTCTGACTGCGATTTAGTAGAGTGACACCTAATTTGTTCTGAGAGTCATTGATGCCTCCAACACAATGGAGGATGACAGCTTGCATAACCTCTCTTTCAGCTCTCATCTCATTTATTCCGTTTGAAGTCGAGTTCCGACAAGCGAGAGGCACAGAATTAATATTACCTTAGATCAGCTCAGTCTCCAGAGGGAGCAGCAAAAGCTTTTCTGGAAACAATAAACCCTTTAAACATGACAGGAGGAATAGGACCTTAGGAGGTATCTGAAAGTATCCATTATTAAAGAATGAAAAAAAAAAAAAAAAATACATATATCTATGTGGGTCACTTTGATTGTGGTTTTTCTTTTTCACCTTAACAACAAAAGATGAACTACTGCCAGTCTTACAAACAAATTTAAGGATGTTGGATATTTTGTGGTTAACATCTATATTATATACACACAACACACACATACATACATATGTTCTCTTTTTTGTTATTGTAGCAGAGTCCCTAGCCATGGATGGCATTTGTTTTGACTTTGAAATTCCCTGCTTGTTTGATCTGGTTCCTTTCCAATTTAAGATAAAAAAAATCAGGAAGGGAAATTCCCATCACATCTGATAGTTTATAAGGTCAAATTTAATTATTGCAATTTGCATTTAAAATTAACGTAACACTTTTAAAGTGAATCAGAGGAAGCCAAAGAGATTATTTGTGCAGACAGCTTTGTAGAAGGAACAAAAATAAAGATGCACGACAATGACTGTGTACACTTTAATCTGTGGTCTACAGAACATCAGCATGGATAAAAATGGCACAGTTTCATTCAAGTAATAAAACTACAGTGAATTATGCCAGCTAGCGGTCAGTCCTTATATGCATATTTAAAATATACATGTATTTAATATTTGTATTATATCTATATAGGGATAATGTGTGTGAGTTCACTTGACAACTGAGATACTTAAAAGGAAATATATTATGTATATATATGAACATATATAAAGACTAGAAATGCTGCTGTTTATCTAAACTTTTTACATCAAGCTACAGCTGAAGAAAGGGAAAAAAATCCCCCTGAGGTTTTAACAACTAAGTGTAGGTAGTATTAAAACAAGGGCTATCCATTAATAAATTATCTACCCAATGGATAAGCCTTGCAGCATTTTCTTTTTTCTGAATTCTCAGTGGACTTCAGATTTCTATCAGCAGACATCCAATTTACATGTGAATCGTGATTTCATCATATCATATCCTGTCATTCCACTAGGAATAATTTCCTGTCATTCCACTGTGAATCATTTCAGGAAAGTACAGATGACTTAATAATTTACAATTAAATAGTTCATGTCATGCTGGAGCAAACCATGTGAAAAGAATCAGTGTATTTGCCACACAAATGCAAATACCTCTGGGAGATGCAGGGTGGAGAAGAAGCGAAAGAAGGGAGGAGGATGAGAAGAAGAAAAAGCAATAATTTAATGATGGACAGGAGAATGACAGCATGCAGCAGGACAGTGAAGCAGGAGCCCAATTTTAATAGATGTCAGAAAGGTAGATGTAAATGAGGATGATATGTAGATTGGAGAGAAGGCGCCCCAAATATCTCTTTGATGGGAAGGGTGATACAAACCTTCCCTGTTCTGCTGAATACAGGAGAACACTTAACAACCTCAAGGGACAAGCTATAGGACTTCTCACTGAGCAATTTACTAAATGAATATCACTTGTCTTCCTCCCAACCCTTGCTGCTTCATGTGCCCACCCCCATCATTTAATTTTTTTTTTTTTTTTTTTTAACAGGCTTTGAATTTCAGCATTTTGTTAGAAGTTCAACATTATTTGTCAGCAGCTTTGAGAGGTTCTACATATGGCTTTGTGCTAATCTATTCACTTTGGCTGTGCCTTTTATCTTATTTGTGATGTGTGGCCAGCTCCACTGCATTCCCCTCCGCCTAGAAGAGAAGAGAGAGGAAATATATTCTTGTGGTCTTTGATACAGTACTAATAGTTCTCTTTTCGGGATGGGATTCATCTCCCTTAGCTTTAGACAGTTACAATACAGATGTCTCCATCTGAGATACTCATCACCGTCTCTTTCTATGGTCTATGAAAAAAATGTGCTTTAAAGGGAGGCTATCCTGTCCTACACTTTTATTCAAGATGAGATTAATTTCACTCCAAAACTGCCTATCTCATAGAATCATAGAGTCATGGAATGGCTTGGGTTGGAAAAGATGCTAAAGCTCATCCGGTGCCACCCCCTGTCACGGGCAGGGACACCTTCCACTGTCCCAGGTTGCTCCAAGCCCTGTCCAACCTGTCCTTGGACACTGCCAGGGATGGGGCAGCCACAGGTTCTTTGAGTAACTCATGACAATATCTCACTACTCTTATGGTAAAAAAATTATGTTTAATCTAAATATACATTTTTTAAATAAATTTCTCTCTATAATTTTAGTGTTTGTTTGTTTGTTTGTTTGTTTGATTGTTTGTTTGTTTGTTTGTTTGTTTAAAAAAAAACCCAACTTACAGTAAGAGTCCAAATGGAAACATCAACAAGCTGGACTTTCAAAAGTAAGTTCAATTAACTCAATATTCCAAGTCAGTTTATTTTGGTAAAGCAGACAACAGGAGGAATGTGGGAAAGAGCTGTGGAGCACAAAGAGGAATATATGTCTGCAAAGCAAAGTAAACAGACAAAAGATCTAAAATAAAATTACTTACCTACTAGACAAACATCCCTTGGAAAACATTCTACCAGGGTGAGTCATCATGAAGAAGGGCAGAACTTAGAACACAAAGGCAGGGGAAGACAGATAGAAAAAATTAGTCCTTTGATGGCATATAATAGTCAGGGTAAACTAATTCCTTTCATTGTATTAATTTACTCATATACAACAAGGGCAAGGAAAAAAAGGTGTCATACATCTCTACAAGCATACTTTAAACTTGCTCTTTGAAAAAGCTTTGGGTGTAAAAGGAGAAATAGTGAAGAGCCGATGAAAAATGCAATGTTTCGCTAGGATAATCTTTACTGTAAGATTTGTCTCCAGCTTGTAAGGAAACTTTAGCAATCCTATGTATAAATTCTCAATCAATTTTAAGAGCAGAAATCATACGAAGAAATGGTGCCAGGTTAGAAACTATTCTGAATGCAGGGTACATTGAATAGTGGAAAGGTAAATTAACTCCCAAGGGAGTTAACTTCCAGTTACTCCATGTAATGCCTGAAAATGGTCAAAAAAGTTACACCAATAAAAGACCTCACATACTTAGTGGAATTTATACCAAAGATCACCGTAATTTACAAATAGCAATTAATTCTCATTATGTCACCCCATGACATAATTGATAAAAGCAATTTAATCTATGGGTGAACTCGTGGCCCAGATCAAAATAAATAAGAACAAAATAAAATCCCTGGCTCTCATGGCTGTATTTTCAGAGGAGTACATACAGTGAATCCAAGTTACATTCTGTAAGTCTTTCATCTAGCTTCCCTCCAGAGAGTGAGATTGAAAATGTAATGATAGAAACTGTCTTTATAACAGTAACACTGTGGTTATAGAAGCCCTCCAGGACTGGGAAAGCTATGTTCAATTCCTCCCTGCAGGAATTTAATCTATTTTCCCTCCTTACGTCTGAGGAATTTTGAAATTTTTTTGTGCTAAATGACAAAGCTGCAACAGGGCACCAGGAATGCGCAACTGCCCTCCTTAATTCGTAATAAGAAAGTATCCTATACGTTATTTTACGAATGGCATACAAGCATTCTCTGTTCTGAAATAATTTTAGTTTTATAGGTGTGAATTAAAGATTAATTAATTGGACTGAAGGAAAAAGAATAAATCTGAGTGAAAAGGTATGTCATTGAATGTCCATCTAGAAATAGACTCTAGTTCATACCCTTGATTCTGTATCTCATTCAGCTGATAAAAAAAATCTCTTCTTATTCTGATTATTATCATGCTCTCCCAGGAACATGGAGATGGCATTGGAAATATTATAAGAGAAAAAGGAAATTAAAATTGGGCCACCCATTTTTCAAGGCTTTCTTGAGTCTCCAAAATTTCATATGAATGTCACAAAAATAAATCTAATACCCTAAAAGAAAAGTGGTTGTCAATAAATATGTTCCAGAGAGAGATTTGGGACTGTAACCACGATGTGCTGTGACACATTCCAAGGAGCAAAGTGTCTAAGATTCCTAAAAAGATAAGGTCTCAAATGCATGTTCTTGTCTTTCATGCTTCTCGACCAAGCATGTAGGATGCTTTTGATATGTAGCACATCCAAAGGCACTGTACAGGGATCCCGGGTAGCTGACACAGGATTCCAGCTTTTGCTGTCATTATAGGGTCTACCTACAGGACCTGCAGGCCCTTCGATGCCTCTTACACTGAAAGTTTTGCAGCCCTACTGCCAAAGCATCTTCCCCGTGCCTGCACAACCATTTTTTACCACACAGTGAGAGGGAAGTGATATGAGCCGTATTTGCAAATGCAAATGTGAATTACAGAGAGCAAGCTAAAATGTCCGACGCGACATATTAGAAACTTCTGCCTCAGGTTCAACCTCGTTACTGCCTTTTCTGTGGTGTGGGATCTCTTTCTGACGGATTGTATCACCAAGGATTATTATCAACTACTCTAGCTATAATGCTAACTCATTGTCACCACATATAGGCTGGGTAATTGTATTTCCTTCTCTTGGCACAGCCTTGGACAAGTTATTTGTCTTAGAAAATATTAGTATTAATTATTACTAGTATTTCATGTCACTGTCCATTTCCTCATTAAGGGGTGAAACACTTAAGTGCATGTACCCACATTAATTGTCATTAATGATGCCAATTAGGAAGTGGTTATAAACTTTTAATAATATTGTAGCGATATAAATCCTTATTGGGATTAATTTTTATCAGCCACATAATCAACTAAATAAATGAATTATTCTACTGTGGATTTGTCACTTCTATCACAAGTACATTAAACAATGTTTAGAGCAATTCTCTCCCAAACTAAAAAAAAAAAAATAAATAAATAATAAAAAAAAATTGACTGCAAATATCTGGGAAGGGGAAAGGAAATGAAAAGATTTGGTTCTGTTTCATTTTGGAAGGCAGGAAGACATGGGAGTGTTTTATCTGCTCAACACCCAAAATACCCTTGAATAGATCAAAATTCTTCAGGGACTTCAAATGTGGTGAATTGTTTCACTTTTTGTATTTTACTTTATAGATTTGTTTCACAGTGCAGAAAATAAAATACAAAAAGAATAACAAGAAATCAAAAGGATGTTGTGAAACCCAGAACTTTGATTCTCTGGGTGATATTATGCTGTAAAACCTTGTGTGTCTTCTGTCGTCCTACATGGCCTGGGCTTCCCCACGCAGCCTCCAGCTGTCACTTTGCAAAGGTGTTGGTCTTCAGTGGCTCCTGGGCTGCATCTTTCAGGCTCATGCAGATGTCAGACAATGTCAGACACTTCAATGTTTTTAAATGGATTTAGATATCTCTGTTCAGGTTTCTAATCCATTGTGGTGAAATGAAACATTTCACTTCTCTCAATAAAATAACATATTGTGTATTTCTTTGAGAATTGTCATTTTTTCCTCAGATGTCCGTTTTCAGCTAACTCAAATATGCCTGGTTTGGAGGGGTTGGTGGGGAGTTTATCCCTGAAGTTTCATCTAGGACTAGCTGTGAGAACAAAAGAGTATCCTGGAATGTCTCATTTCAGGCTTCTCTGTTGTAAAATTTTATTTGTACCCAAAATGTATCAAGCTGTTGACACAGAAGAGAATGGATTATAAAGTTTTTTCAATGTCTTTTTACCTTAACATCCATTAATCAAAACACTTTTACCACTGTTTTTCTATTTAAAAAAAAAAAAACAAACAAAAAAAAACCCACCAGCAACAATTATTTTTCAGTTAAAATTTCAGAGGGACAAGAGCAAGAGAACTTACAAACATGAAGAAAAAGGTTCTGTATGAGGCCTTCAAGACCAAAACTGGTGTACAACAAATGCAGAAGACAGCTCTGCTTTATCTAACAGAAACAGAGGCAGTAGGTTAGCATGAAAACAGAAAAACTCATGTCAGAATAAGTGTGGAGAGACTTCTGGATGCATTAAATTATGGATGTTCTCTAAAACTTCTCACGCAGTATTGTCATATCCATGTGAATGTTACAGCCTAATCCTCTCTCCACAGAAGGAGCGCAAAGACATAATGTTGCCATTATTTTTCAACACGACCACATTTTGTCCATTATCTAGGTTTCCTCTTTACCCCTCCATATAACTCCCTCATTCAGACCTTCATCACCTGCCACCTTCAACTGAAAATGCTAAGAAAATTATTCAACTATTTACACTGTTTCCATTCACTCAGGCCGTTTAACACCTCTGATACGCTTTCACCTGGTGCCACTGTAGCATCCTTTCTTGTTAATGAAACAAATATCAGCTTCCAAATGCCCCTGGCTCTGCAGAGAGAAATGGTGCCGTCACAATTAGCACGAATCAGTGCATCCAGCGCTGTTCCACTTGCCTAGTTTTAACCCAATAGTAATTTTAATAATAGGGTTATGGCTGCCTGGAGCAGTTGGCGAAATCCCTGAGTTAGTGCCAGTTGAGCAGATATATCCACTCAGATGGGTGAAAAGCCACACTCAAGCACTCATTTATGCCCCTGAAGCTGGGCAGATTCATTAGGAAAGGTTTCCATCAGGTAGAAGGACTGAGTGGTGTGGCCACGGAGAGTCCAGCTCCAAAAGTCACACTGCCAAGTAAAGTCTCTTCTCCCTTGGATGTTGTACCTTTGTGGTTACATTTCTGTTTAGATGTTAATTCCTCTGCACACATCTTGCAGAAGCTCCCTGATGAGACAGGGAGCTTCATCACCCCATGCTCTTTCCGAGACACAGGGAGAGAGAAGCAGCGCAGTTTCCAGAGGCTGAGTCATACCTTGAATGAAGGACATTGTCCCAGTGATGCTGAAGTGGCCTTTTCTCTCCCTCTTTATAACAGGAAAGAAAGCCTGGGATGAACAGGAGGATAAAGTGAAGGCCTAAATTAGTGGAAATTAGATGAGGGTTTTTTTTAAATTTTTAATTACTATTAAAGGCAATAACGACTGAAAGAGCTGCCAGCTCTCAGACCGCTGTTGGTTTCTTCCATGCGACCAGGGTCTTTTCATTTGCTTGCATTTGCTTGCAGGTCACCTGGCTTTAATTCAAGCTGAGTAGTTCAATATTCAATGAAAGAATACGTAAGATGCCTTTTCCTGCCCTTTTACATCCTGCACCAGGGTACTGCCTGTTTGTTTACTTTGTTGGGAACTTTATGCATGTCTTTTAAGCACCATCAATTACCATTCACAAACAACCAGCGCATAATTGTGCGTATTTTCAGATCAAGGCACAAATGCTCGTGCCAGTACCTGTTAGAATTGATTGGATAAGGTCACACAGAAGAACATTAAGAAATGGAGACAGAGATGTCAAAGCATTTCCAACGGCAACAGCAACCGCCCCGCTCGTATCAACAGGGGGGAAATGGAAGCATAAACCAAATTGCATCCAAATGATTGCAATTGGAGCACATGTGTTATGGGAAAGGTTTGAAGTTAGCACATGTGCTGATATAGCAATATGACGATGAAGGGGAAAAAATTCCAGCATTCAGTGTCTTTGCAGCACAGATGGTTGGGTTTGCTTTGCTGGCCCGGTTGCTCATTAAAATGAATCAGATGAATCTGGCTATCCCAAACTGTTAGTATGTGTCTCTGCCTTATTATTCTGTGCTTTGCAACAACGATGGTACTATTCTGCCCATGGGCCAAATAATGCTTCAGTGTGGATCACACGAGACACTGGTGGTGGGCTGTCGATGCCTTAACTAACAAGCCACTCTGCAGTGAAATCTAGCAAAGGCTACAAAGCATCAACTGGATAATATTTGAACAAATCACGTTTTAGAAAATAACTCGGTAGATACTACACAGACTGTAAGCAACTATGAGTGATTAATTATAGCATCACAAAATACACCTGCTTTTGGGAACTTACTTGCGTTTCGTGTTTAGACAGTACTGAATGGTTAACTCTAGCAGTGTATCTTTAACTTTTATGTTCTTTTTCTTTTTCAATGTGGAAATGGATCTGTATAATGCAGAGAACACCACAGTTTTCCTTTTTTCTCTCTTTTCTTTTTCCTTTATTTTTTTCCCCTCTTTTTTCTTTTTTTCCCTCTTTTTTTTTTTTTTTTTACCCTTCCGGAGAATGAATAACAGTTATGAAGAGTGGGGTGATATATGGTCCCTCTACACAGTCATAAAGTGTAAATTTCCAGCATGAGATGCCTGTGGGGAGGGTAGATTTTCCTTCAGCCTCACAAGTCCCACTGATGTTAATAAAGGAGGCATGTCTACAACACCCCTCACTGAATAATTTACATCTGCACAGACAGAAAGTCAGAAGGCAAAGCTGGAGACACATCAGAAAGCTGGCTTTAAATCAAGCCAAAAGTTTGCCTGTGTTTGTGGGTGGTTTAGTATTATAAAAGGAAATCAATGCAAATTGAAATTAAAGCTGTCCGCTCAGCTTTGAGGGTTTCAGGATGGGGTTTAATGGGAGAAGTAAGAAAGTAATATGTATGAGACATGGCTGAAAGATAAAGAGAGGTTTAAGGAGGAAAATTAAACACAAAAGTTAAATGAAGAGCAAAGAGTGATACAAACTACAAAGTAACGTTACAGTAGTTATTTTGGAACTTCATTCACAAATACATTGTTTTGTTAGTCAATAAAGAGGAAAAAATCCTGTAAGTTTATTGAAAATAGTGGAGATTTGAGAATAACGAATTATTTTAAGTCAGAGGCTGTGTTTTAGATCGACAGTTAGTACTAAGACTTCAAAGGAATCCAGATGCCAAGCCATGGACTGCCAGGGGCATCATTAAGAATACATTTTATGAGATTAGGTTCCTAGAGGCACATAACAAAAGAGGCACATAACATGACGGCAACTTATCCAGCCCAGAGTGGACCAGGTGAGATGCAGAAAGCATTTTATTCTGTTAGTGCAGCTAATTCTTACTGCTCTGAAGATGCACTTTCACTGAATACTCAGCATTAGCAGCCTAGGCCTAAACCTTAGTTAATTTCCTGTGGGTGATTTAAAGTCACTACAATGAGCTCTAGGAATGAATTTAAGTCAGCAGCTGACAAAGGTCCAGATCCCCATAAGGCATAAAGTGTTGGATCCCCTCTGCTTTTCTGGATTAGGGAGGAACTATTTCCCTGCTGTGGAGGTTTGGCTGATCCAGTTATTCAAGCCATGGGTGAAACCTGCAGTTTTTCAAAATACTTAGGAATCTATCACTCACAAAACAGCTGCCTCTCAGAGTCTAAGCAAATATAGACCAAGAACACTCATAAGAATCACAGTAACACAGAATCACAGAACGGGTCAGGTTGGAAGGGACCACAGTGGGGTTATCAGTCCAACATCCCAGCTCAAGACATCCCAGCACCCACAGCACAGGATTGTGTCCAGAGGGGTCTGGACTATCCCCACTGAGGGAACCTCCACAGCCTCTCTGCACAATCTGTTCAGGGCTCGGTCACTGCACGGGACACAAGTTCTGCCTCCTGTCCACGTGGAACTCCCTGGGCTCAGCTCCTGCCCATTTCTCATGAGCCATTGCTGGGCCCCCTGGAGCAGAGCATGGACCCTGCTCGGAGCCTTCCCTGCAGCCAGGGACACACAGGGATGGGGTCCCCTCTGAGCTGGGGCTCCTCTGGAGGCTGAGCAGCCCCAGCTCCCTCAGCCTTTCCTCACAAGGGAGATGCTGCAGGCCCTTCATCCTCTTGGTAGCCCTCTGGACCCACCCCAGGAGCTCCATGTCTGTCTTGTCCTGAGGAGCCCAGACCAGGACACAGCACTGCAGATGAGCCTCACAGGGCTGAGCAGAGGGGCAGGATCCCTTCCTTGCCCGTGCTGGCACCAGGATCCCATTGGCCTTCTTGTCCCCCAGGCACTGCTGGCTCATGGACAGCCCGGTGTCCGCCAGGACCCCCAGCTCCTTCTCCTCAGAGCTGCTCCAGCAGGTCACCCCCAGCCTGTGCTGGTGCCTGTGGTTGTTCCTCCCCGGGTGCTGGACCCTGCATTTGCTCTGTTGAATTCCAGCAGGTTCGTCTCTGCCCATCTCTCCTGCCTGTCAAGTCCATGTGAAGGGCTGCACAACCCTCTGGGACATGCAGACTCAGGGCAAACCAAGATTTTGGCTGCTGTAAATCAGCTGGGTGTTCACATGTTGGTTTCATCATGGGTTCATAGAATCATAGTATGGTTTGAGCTGGAAGGGCCCTTAAAATTCATCTCATTTCAGTCCCCATACCATGTACAGGGATATCTTCCACTAGACCAGGCTGCTCAAACTAGATCTATTTACTGGGCTGGACTCATTTTATCCAATTGAGGAGACTCAGGATGCCAACAGGCTTATTGTTTGACCCATCTTATCCTGCCTGTCTTTTAACAAGACAGAACATTCTCCACAGCTTTGTTTTTTATTTTGGGTTGGTTGGCTTTGATTTTGGTTTTGGTTTTGTTTTGGTTTTGTTTGTTTTCTTTCCTGCTTATAGAAAGAGCTTTGGATAACTTACTTAATGTTGAACAACAAAGCTCCAAACATTTTTGAGGGAGATTGAGGTCCTGCTGCTGCTAAACCATTCAGTCAAAGCAGAGTTAAGTTAAATTTGCAGGTCTGGGACTTCGTGCTGTTGTCCCTTATTTTTCCTGGCTGCTGCTGTGCCCCTGAGTTAATGGCAAAGCCCCTTCCAGGTGGGTTTCTGCATTGCTTCTGGGGTGTTTACTGGAGTAGTATTCTTACAGACTGGCCCACATCATCCTAGAACGGTTTGTTCTGTATCCCTCACTCCAGGACTGGCTCTAGCGCTGTTACAAACACATCTGTGACAATGACAGCTCCTCTGAGACCTTGTTTCCTCTACTCTATCCATCCCTATTACCCATCCTGCTCTAATAAAGCTGTGTGAATGTTTCTATGGTCTGTAATTTTGTCATGGCTAAGGCTAAGCTCTATTACTTCTGCTCTCATTCTACATTAAGAAGCAAGAAAAAAAAATTCCTTAATCCAAACTGAAGTGACCATTGTGTTGCAAAGCTGACACATCCCACATAGCTCTTCTGTGTTAAGCAGAATCATCTGTTTCCCAGTTCAGTAAGTCACAAAGTGATGCTTTCTCTCTTTACTTTTTTTTTTTTTTTAAATACAGTTTTTCCCCTAAGATACCAAGCTTCATGATAGTTTGGTTGGAAAATGCACTATCTGAACAGATGGAGGAAAAATCTTTCACTGAAAATATATGCCTATTTCTTTAACTGATGCCTAAGATGTTTTTCACTAGGTAGAAACCTGCTGAATATTTAGAAAGATTATTGTTCTGCCATTATCACTACACCACTGTGAAATTATAGAGTGATTTTGAATGAAACAAAATGAACTTCACAGAAGTGTTGGGTGGATGTTTATGGTAGCAAATTGTCTGACTGTTCTTAAACCAGCTGCTTTCAACAGGAAGTGGGCTGTCTTTCCTCAGTGCACTCCTCTCTGGTTCAGAGCCAAGAACTGGGAGAAAAGAATGAAGTTTGCAATAAATGTAGGAAAATGGGGAGGAGAAACTGAAGTTAAAAGGAAATTAAAATATTGTTTCACTATACCTCCCTATTTCACTGTTTAGTTTGATGTCAGTGTCACATAAGCATGTTTGTTTCCTAAGAGAAATAAGAAAGAAATCTCTGGTAGGGAATTTATATGTGTTTTAAGTGTAACTTGATTTATTTACAAGCCTGGCATTAAATGGTCAGACAGCAGGCAAGATAGTCTATTCTTCTTGGAATCTTAGCACTGTGTTAGATTCCTAGGAAGCAATTTAACGTTCATAGATAAATCTAAGCATGAGCCCAAGAAGCAGGGGAATCTTTCCTTATGTTTTTATGTCTTCTTGCTTCTTGCCATCCTTCTATGATATCTCTCCATAATTCTAATCTAACATTATAAGCATCTTGTCTACAGAATCATACTTTTTGTCAACCGAGTGCAGGAATTTTGAAGTTTAGGTATTTTCAGTATCAATAACTACACTCGACCTAATAGCTCAAGATTGCCTCTACAGTTTATCGAGAAAAATATCTGCTTGTAGGAGCAGTCTGTCTCAATCTATTTATTTGTCAGGATGGAAGATGTAGCTTTGCAGAAAAATATCTGGGAATTCCGATGGCCAGGAGGTTGAACAGGAGTTGCCAGCGTGCCTGTGCAGTGAAAATGGTCAGCTGTGCGAGCTGAAGCAGATCAGGGGGACAGAATTGGTGAGATTCAAGGAGAAGGTGAAAGTTTCACATTAAGAGGAGAAAAAATCCAGATGGTGATGGAGGTGGCCAAGTACCTTAGCGTGTTGTCCAAAGGGATGGTGAAATCCCCTTTACTGGGGATGTTCAAAGCTGGACTGTAAAATGCACTGAGCAACTTCATCTAATGCTCTCATCTAATCGGTTGTGCTTTGAGAGGTGGTTTGAGTTAAAGACTTCCAGAAATCCTTTCCAGCACCTCTGAATCTGTGATTTGTGCCTTAGAAGTTTGTGTGGGCTTTGCAATTCTAAAGAAAGCCAAAGGGCCATAAAGAAAATTACTCACTCCCATGTAAACCTCTCTATTTTATGGCCTCCTCCATTGTTCTACCTTCAGAGCCAAAATTAATCACAGCTTTATCTCTATATTTATTGGCGTGCTCTCTAAACATCTGCCAGTGTAGAGGACCATAGTAACAGCGCATCTATACCATGACAGGCTGCTCTGTTGCTGGTTCTGGTGTTTGGCAGTCAAACTAAGCTATCATAAGAAGTTTACAAATAGAGAGGCCCTATTGTGGCTGAAACATAACCATTTTTCTTCAGCCAAGCAAGAAAGGACCAAAAGTCTTGAGGAAACAATTATTTTTATCTGATATGGCCTCAAAACCCCAAAACGAGCAACACATTTTGTGTGTGGAAAGAAAAAATTCTGTCTCTCACTCTCCCAGTGATGGAGAGATGAGGCTGTAACAAACAAGGTGATTTCTATTTTACTTTATAAGGTTTGTTTCCTTTTTTTTACCCTCAGTTTTTCTTATTGAAGTGAAACAAATTAAATTAATGAAGTTTCAGGGAGACAGCTCTGATTCAGTGGCATACTTATCTGTGAAACATTTTTCCAGTGAGTATAATAACAATCCCTAAACTGAAAATATCTGCAATGAAAGTCCCGTTAGCTGTCAGGAATGGATTAGCACAGCCTGGACTCAACTACAAAGATCCCTCAGGAATTGTTGTGCTGGACTATCAGCTTTGGGTCTATGGCCCAAAATCTCAACATTTTCAGTGTGTCCATCAAGGATGGCCAGAGAACGCTGGTCAGACAGGTCGGAATGGGTTTTACACGTGGAGTGACTGAGATATGCTGGAATCTCCAAGCAGAAAAATTCCAGTTGAAGGAAACTAACACAGAGGTCTGTAAAGCTGTGACATGGAGAAGCAAGAGTGGGAAGGCTTCTAATGTATCTCATAATGCAGGAATTATGGGTGTCAAAAGAGGCTGTCAAAGGCAGTCTTTTGAGGAAACAAGAGCGATTTCATCTTTGCGCAACGTGTTTAAGGTGCCATGGGACGCTGTGGGTGCTACAAGTCGATATCAGCTCAAGGGGAGACTGAGCTTCACATAGTGCAGCAAAAAATATCTATTAAATGCAAATATCTAGCTCAAAGTACTCCAGGCCCTGAAGGTTCTAAGTTTCCTGCAGAGTTTGATTTGAGGAAGGTCTCTGCCTTGTCTTGTAGCCCATTCCTGAGGTTCTGGTTTCCAGTAGTTGTTGGTGACAATGGCCAGATGGACTAGAAAGATTAATCATATGGCTAATAAGAGGTGCTTCAAAGAGAATACAAAAAGCTTCTGAAAGGCCAGTATTTGCCTCAGAGACAAATGGATGTGGGACAGATCTTTGCCTTCATGCTTTTGAGATTTGGTGTCACCTTGCAAGACAGTTCTAGCTTTTGAAAATTGATAATTTCAGCAGTTTCAATGTCAGACAACAGTGAGACATATTTTCTTGAAAAGATGATATAATATGTTTTCTTTCATTTTCTGTCTGCCATGGTTTCTTGCCATTTATTAAAACTATTATGGTGAATAAAAATACTGGAAATTAGTGTTAACAAGAGAAAATATTTACCAGTCAGTCTTTAATCAATTGTTTACATAAATGGTTAAAAAAGGCTTCATTCTGTTGTTTGTGGAAAGAAAGTCAATGCTATACCATCATCCTGCAGGGACTCAAAACACAGGATGAAAAAAAAAAATCCCTAAAATTAAACTTATAAATCCATATTTAGATGCCTGTGTGTATACCCTAAAATTTGTCAGCAGCTCAGAGGTTCCCTGTGGAGCTGGCAATAGAATTCTGGAAACAGTTACAATACAGTTTGAGGTTTGAGTGGGCTCCTTCTTTTCTGAGCTGACTGTACTATTTCCACAGTCAGTCTCGTGGATGGCTCTACCACAACAGATGCCCTGAAAACTATACCTATCTGTAAAAAAGTTAGATAATACTTTGAGGAGAAATATTTTAAGGAAAACTCATTGACACTTGCATTTCGCTCATGTAATGTTGTCTTCAATTTCATTGTTATTATTATTTTATTATTTATTAGCTTATTTAGCAATTTTAAGGTCATATTCTTTACTGTGAGGGAGATGAGGCACTGGAACAGGTTGTCCGGAAAAGTTGAATGTCTCATCCCTGGAAGTCTTCAAGTTGAGGCTAGACAGGGCTTGGAGCAACCTGGGATAATGGAATGAGTCCCTACCCATGGCTGGGGGGTGGAAAAAAATGATCTTTAAAATCCCTCCCAGCCCAAACCATTCTGTGACCCAGTGATCCAGCTTTCATGGATTTTTATCATTCTAAAGGAAGTCTGTTTTTTTCTGCAGTGTTCCCCTAGATGCTCCTGTTGCTTATGGCTATTGGGAGAATCATCAGAGACGTGAAACATTTCTTTCTCTCTGGGATTTAGTATATAAAAGGGAAAAAAATATTAACCTGCAGATCATTTGCCTGTGTTAGACACCTTAGGCTCCCGTTGCTGTCAGTTTGGGAACAGTCAGGCTAAGGCACAGTTCACCTCATTGTCTCTGAACACTGAAAATGGATCAAATTAATCATTTTTTTCAAATGCCCATTTCTCCCCATTGACTTTATTAGACATCACAAGCCAGTGTAGCATACTGAAACTGTGTGTGTTTAATCCCTTGTTACCTTGCTCAGAACAAAACAGCTTCACTTTGAAAACCTAATATCTAATTTATTCTCTGGGTTTTTTTTTTTTTTTTTTTT
>VZRN01005753.1:138869-193268 GCA_013397935.1 Dasyornis broadbenti | reverse complement strand
TTTTTTTTTTTTTTTTTTTTTGTAATGTGACATTACCACTGGAAGAATAAGATACTGAGCACAAAAAAAATCCCAAAATTTATTTGAATTACTAGGCTTCAGTATTTTACCCCATTTCAATACTGCTGTAGTGATCTTTTGTCCTTTTTATCATTCATTTACTTGTTACATATATGAGTAATAGAACCACAGAAAAGGTAGTTGCAGTAGCAGCTAAGAGCAGGTCCAAGTTAGAAGGAAAATAAATAAGATCTCCAAATTTTCTATTCAGCCTAAAAACAATTTCTTTGCCAGAAAAATTCTTTAACATCTGCCATCTGTTGGTTTTAATTTTTATTGATTTTGAATGAAAATGACACTTTCTGTAGAGGATTGATGTTCAAATTTAGCAATACATAACAGACCAGACTTCTAACTTGTTCTCTACAAAATGCCTTTTTTTTTTTCCTTTTTTCTTTTTTCCAGTCCCTGGATGCAAATATTTTAATGGATTTATTAAGGCAAAGTCAAACATTTCTAAGTAACATTTTCATGAGTCAGAGGTGTTGAGTTCATCAATGCGATTTTAACTTTAGCCAGAGCAGTAAGTGACCTGCACTTCTGAAAGTCAAACTCTCAAGTCTGAGTTTGCTCTGGCCTTTGCAAAATAAATAGATGAATTGTTTTGGCATTTCACAAGCATTAAAACAAACAAACAAACAGATGTTGTTTTGAATAAAAATAAATAAAACATAGAGTCTAGAGGAACCATTTCAGTGGGAATCACATTTTACTTTTTTTCTGTTGGAACTCAAAAAATCTGTTTACTTCCATATGAGAGTGGAAACACAAAGGTTTCCTGAAAAACTGAAGAAACAAACCCAAACTGGCATTTTCACAGGACAATTAACAAAATTTTAAAAGAGAAAATAAAACTGCGTGGTACCAATTCTATTTCCTTCAACACTCTCACTCATCTGCTGACCACACAAGGCTCCATGTCAGCTGTAAAAGCCATAACACTCACAGCATAAGCCAGTAGTTCAGCATATAATATCCCAAAACGCTTGTTAATATTGGGCAAGAGGGAGCTCCAGCCTTGCCTTCTGCTCTGGATTTGCCTTCTGAAATCAGAGCGCTGTGTAAGCCATTTTGTTTCCTTGCATTCCACAGATAAAATATTTTTTGGTTTGCAGAGGTTTTTAATTTTTAGATTGAATTAATATTTGCAGGAGATATTTCAAAGACCTTTCCTTGTAACTGTTGTAATATGACTTCTTAGTAGTTTTGCCGCTGATAACAAATCCATTTAATAGCTGCTTTTCATGTTATCTGCTCCATACATCCTGTTTTTAATGAAGCCTGTTTTTCAACATCCTCTGTACTTGCAACCCCAAAGAGCAGATATGATCTTTTTTAATTTCTCTGTAATAATAGAGGCTACTTGAAGGTATTATTCTAGACATGAAAAGAGATTTCAAGATCCTGAGGTAGGTGTTTTTGAGACAATGTTATCAAACTCCTTAAGCTGAGAACTAGGTCCTTGCTGAGATTAATATCTGACCTGAAATTCTGATTATTTTATGTTTAATGATTTTCCCTCCATTCTTTGCCTTGAGCATCACAGTCATGCCATTTGGGTATGACACACTCAGGTAGAGGTTTTTTCTTCTCAACCCCTCTGAGAAGGATGAATTCTCTCCATTCCACAGAAGTATAAAATATGGTGAGCCAAAAGACATGGGCCATACTCAAGAAGGAGAAAAGAGGTAAAACCTATTGTCATCCATTGTACCACAGCCTGCCCAGCAGCCAGGAAAATAAATGAAGATTTGCACTAATATCGCCTTAGAACTTTTTGAATAGATGATACCCCCAAAACGCTTTTAACACCCAGGCGTAAATCATGCTCCTGTACCAAGATGCTGGCTGGAGACTTGGCACTGTTATTGCTTGGCTCATGTTGACAGGGGACCATGTTCAGTACAAAATCCATCTTCGAGCACTAAAACAGAACTGTTTGCATCAGTGCAGTGTGTCTTCATCAGGGATGCCTCAACCTGACTGGTGGCATAATTACAGAGATACATATTTCATCAGCCTAGTTAACACAGGCTGCTCTACAGAAATCATCTCTTTATTCCGGGGAAATTTTCAGAGATAGAAGTGAGCTGTGTATGTGTGTTCACATGCATGGGATTTATATTTGCAGACAGCTGAAACATTTTGAGACAGTCCTTCTAGACCTTCTTAGTTTCTCTGGATGTCTTTGGATATTTGTACAGAAGCATTAGAAACACGGAAGAATTTTCTTCAGAGTTGAAATTCCATCCACCTAATTAGAGCTACTTGAAAATCAAGCATTTGGTCTAAATTAGCTCATAAGGCTTCTCCTTTAGCCCACTTGAGAGGCATTCACACCATGTGAAGATGTCTCTGAGACGAACAGAATGAACTGACCTGTCAAGACGTTCTTCATGATGGAAAATTATATTCACCAAACTTCTGGAGATGCAAAACTTACAGATTATTTCCACTTTGGAGTAATACTGCAAAGGCTCTCTAAAAATTTAGCCTGAAAAGCACCTTGGAACTTGCAATCAACCTACTTGGTAAAAATTACCCTTTCTGACAAATTCAGTTTTCAACAAGAGTGTCTATGAGGCTCTTTATCATTAGGAAATAGCTTTCACAGGAAAACACATAGATAATATTTTCATAATGTATATTTAAAATATCCAGTCGAGAATGTTCACCAAAAATTAATTTCAAGGCTATGTAACATCAAACCTGCTTGAGCATTTGCATTTTGTCATGGGAAGGATTTAAGAGGATGTAGCTTCAGACTCACCTACTCTGAATCAAAGTAAATATAGATTGGGAAAAAGAAGGTTAAAAAGGCCTTATTTGTTTTTTAAACAAATATAAAGGTTTATTAAAACTGAAAAGTGATCACTTCTCCTACTGTAGAGGACCTTTTTAAAATATTTAGTCCTAGAAGTTTACTCAAAAGCTGAAATCAATTTGTAGGGTGGATAGCATACAAAAATAACCTCTCTCAGAGACACACAGTCTTTTTAATAACATCCTCTATGAGGCACTAAAGCTTTAATATCAACAATATTCCTGAAATGAGGGGAGTGAAAAAAACAAAACATGAAGTGCAGAAACTGCTATCAATTGCATTCACAGTGGCAGAATGACTCTAATAGCTGAGACGTTTATGAGTCATAAATTACCATTTATAAATGCAGTGTTTAGCATTCATTTCAATGGACAACATATGGTAGCAACATTTCTAAATAGCTTGAACTGATAAATAGGCCAGTGAAGTGGCTCAATTTGTTAAAATGCTAACACATTAACTACTGCATGTGGTGGTGGCATGTTTGCATCCCTAACACTGCCTGTCTGCTCGGGCCTTATGGAAATAGACACTTGCCTTGAATTTATGAACTGGCACAGTCAGTCCATTTTTCATAATGATTTATGAGGAATCACCATTTGCGGGCCGGGTGATCCATCTATGACTGCGTGAGCATCAGTCCCACCACGTTACAGAGCACGACTACGTCCCGCACGCTGTAACCCCCGGTGCCCTGTCTGCGGAGTCTGACTGATTTCCTAGGAATGTTTGGATCTTACACTTCGTCCTTTTAAAGGACTCAGGCAATGATTTGAACCTGATCATTGCTGCAGTGAGATTGCCTAGCACAAACAGATCGGCTTGAAGACTCACCTGAGGTCATGTCTGCTTCTACTAAAATTGTGGTGTTTCGTACACGCCATTCACAGCTGCTCTTTCTTTTGCCTTATGTAATAACAAAACTAATTTTCAGTTTAAAAAGAATTAAAATAAATGGACGCTAGGTCTGAGGAAAACAGAAATGCCCTAGCGTCTGCAACTTTACAGTAATACAAACTCTGACTAATATTTACGGACCCTCTGGGCTGTGTTTTTTTCTGCTCTACCTGTCTTTAATTAGCTGTCTTTTGTCCTGTCTGTGATTTTTAAAAAAGAGTCTTGACATGTTTAAAGAGCCAAAGCAACCCCCCAGGTCTCCAAAATACAGTGCAGATTGGTGGGTTCAGAGGCTCCAGCACAGCTGAATAAAATCTACCTGGAAAATCAACATAGAAATTTGTTCTTTTTTAAACTATTTTGCTTTTAATATTTTCCTTTCCCCTCTTTCTCTTTCTCTCTTTCTTCCTTTCCTTTTTGCTTTTCTTCACTCTTTTTTTTTTTTTAATTTTTCTACCTATCCTCTTTCACCACAGTTCACAATCACCTTCTCTTCACGGCTATTCTTTCAAAGGGAGAGGAGGGCCCTTCATAAATTCCTTTCCTCATTGCTGATTGTAGAACTACAGGTTCACAGGGCTGTTCTACGACAGCCTAATAACATATGAGATGCAGTTTATGAAATTAAAACCGCAGCGGAAAAAGTTTCTGTGTCTTGATAAAACCATAAAAAAATTCCTAGGTGTGTTGTGTATGGAGTTTAAACAAAAAAGGTGCGTGAGGTCTTTGGAAAGAAACACCATCTCCTAGAACTGGTGGGTGTCATCCAGCAGAAACATCTACAGAGGAGACTGCTGTCTCCAAACTCGTTAGGGAGAAATTTACCTTATTCTAAAGTGGATTTATAAACCAGGCTAGGTGAATTTCTCTTCATCAGCTGTAAAGGAAGTCTAAAATTTGTGTCAGGCACCAACTAAGCACTTATTTGTCCTTTCTTAATAAGGTTTTTATGCTCACAGAACTTTGTTTTGGAATAAGGATGCTTTAATGATGTTGACAACTGCAACAATATTAATATGAATTATGATAATGACAATGATAATGATGATAATGATGAAGAGAAAATGCAGTGGTACCTCTCGAATAATTTTATGCAGTCTGGATGCTGTTGTGTTAGGTATCATAGAAACTTGGGGGATTAATCGAACATGCTAAGCTAAATCAAATTTTGAAATACCAACCACACACACACACAAAATGTGAGCTTATTTTTTATGTTTCAGGCAGGGAATAGAAGTGGAGTACATCCTTGCAATCACTTGATAAATCACCTGGTCCCATTTATGCTTGCAATGGCAAAACTCTTGGTAAAAATCTCCAGGTGAGTAAATAAGACATCCTCTGCCCATCTCTACAAAGTATCCTTCAAGAGGAGGTGCTCTGGTAAACTCGTATTTTCAACTTCTTCCCAGAGGGAGCTGTAAGGCTGGGGTTTGTTCAGCATTTACAGTTTCAAAACCTAGGAATATGTAAGAATTGGTTATTGATTTTGAAGCTGCAACCATTTGAGAAGTAATACTGTGCAACTGCTAAAGGAAATAGCTTAGCTTACTATTTAATCTTAACTGCTAGAGAGAATAAAATGAGCAGAATTCAACCTTTCACACTGGGATCAGTAATGAAAGCAATGAAGTTGTCTATTCTGCACTGCAACAACCTGCAAGCTGTTCTTTGTGATGTCTCTTATGTTTAAAACAGTTTGTGTGGAAATCCCAAGCTTCCATGAGAGGTTATTGCTAAAAAAAAAAGAACAAATCAGCTAATATTTGAGGAAGAAAATTTCCAGACAAGGAAGAAGATGTGCCTGACCATCAAACACGATCTCAAACCCACCAATGTGTGCCAAGGTGCTTCAAGGGAAACATTGCCTTTAAATACAGGCTTCTCAACAGGCCAGATGCCCTCATTCACTCAATTTCTGGGGAAGCCAGGCAGCTCACCTCTGCCTTTAAGAAAAGCTTCTGAGAGTAATAGCTGGTCAGCACTTTAAAATCAGGCCCTGAAAACTGTCCTAAAAGCTGTCATACTGAAGGATTTAGAAGTTTACTTTTTATTTAAGCAATGTCTCTTCACAACACAGTAGTATTTTTCTTCTGCGGTTGGCAAACAGACAAGACAGGATTTTCTCTGCTGATCATATATAGCTCAAGGTGGTGTGGAGCTGAGTTTGACCCAAATGTCTGAGAAGGAGTAAATGACTATGGAGAGGGGACTTTTCTCTCTTTTATGCTTCATAGATTGCCCTGTAGAGTCCTTTCAGATTGCCTTAACAGCTTTGCCACTATACAGCTCATTAGTTCTTGCTATTTCTTAACGGAACAGCCGGGTAAAACATGTTTAATTTATACTCAGCTTAGGACTGAAATATATTCTCCATAAAACTTTAAAAAGGAGAAAAATAATATAAAAAATGTTCCTTCCAGCATAACCATCACTAACAAATAACGAGCTTGTTTATCATTGCTTTTTTATGTCTGATACTTCAGGCATTTCAGAGCCCTTTCCAGACTATTATCTACTGCCCTTCAAACCCTTCATGTTGTTATCCTGTCTTTTATATCAGTAATAGGTTTTAAGACTCATAGTAATGAATGCAAATATATGACTGTTTTAGGGCAATAAAATTGTTCTATAGCAGTTAACTACGCTCTTTGCAACAGTGAAAAGCATTTTAAATTAGCAGTTGGAGAAAACTAGGACATTGGAACAGAGAGACAATATAAGAGTGCAGCAATCTATTGGCTGTTACCTAATGGAAAAGTTAGTTCATTAATGCTCAAGTCAGTTGTTGATTACTAAGGGCTGCAATGTAAAGTTTGACTCCTGTTTAATGTCTTGTTGTTAGCTGAAATGGTTTTCTAGAGTTTGTGTCTAGAGTTAATCACAAGTTTTAAAGGAAGGAGAAGAGAAAATGTGGTGTTTTTTTGTTTTTTTTGGTTTTTTTTTTTTTTGGCTTGTTCAGTTGTTTGGTTTGGTTTGGTTTGTGTCATTGAAATGGCCGTGTTTCTGGAAGTTCAGCAATTGATTTTTTTTTTTCAGTTTCCCAGGAATCCCCATCTGTAGTAAAACTTGGTTGTCCATGTGGGTCCCTTCCAACTCAGAGCATTCCATGATTCCGCGTCTCAGTCCCAGTTTCAGGAAGCATCTGGGAACGTGAATCTCTGGTCACACAGACGGATAAGCCAGTTAAAGACAAAGGCACTGTCTACCCAGCTCCTTAGAGACAAGTCATCCATCCACGCATTATGATAAAAATGTTGAAGTCATAATGATGCCTAAAGATTTTTGTTTTCTGTACATTTTTCATCTATTTGTAATACAGCTTTGTAAACTGTTAATACGTGGTTATATAGCTCCTGGTATTTTTCCTACCCTTTCTCCTGGATTTTAGAGTAATAACCTAACCTTCTAACGCATTCCTGAAATACTGTTTGGACTGATTTTCAAGTAGAGAACCTCCAAAAAAGGACATTTTGTTTTCCAACAAGAATCTGAGAAGACACTACAAGAAATGGGGCAAAGAAGCCCCTGGAACAACTCCAGTGGGGCAGTACTGGACATTTAATTGGAAATAATATTTGTTACATAGGCTAAGTTGTTAAAATTATAAAAATTGCAGAAATCCAATGCTCAGTGTGCCCATAACCACCATGGGGGCACCTGGAATCTCACAGAAAACCCCATCTATCTTACTATTTTAACACTATTGCGAGAGTTTTGTCTCTTGATATTAGGCAACAATAAAGCGTGATTCAGTCTTGTTGCATTCTGGAGAATTGATGGGTGACCAGTGCAAAGATAATTAAATCTACACTGCGGATCCCGTTTCTCTCCAAGCTCAGATTACTCTGATCTGGGATGTTCATGAGGAAAAACGACCCCACAGTTCTCCGGAATGCCGTGTTCCAGGGTTGGCAGCATCCCCACGACACTGGGATGCTGCTGTGCCCGTCCTAACAAGCAGAGAGAGATTCAGGTCCCTCTGTACCATGCTGCACTGCACCATCCACACCTACAGCCCCAGACCCTCCTAAGAAAAGAACTCCATGGGAATTTGAAACCTATTCTAAATGTTTTTAAGCTCCACCTGGTACATCAGGGATAATAGAGGTCACTGTCGACTGCACGATGGAGAGAATAAATATATTAAAACTTTGGAGCTACTTAGTTACTCTCACTCTGAGGTTATTTAGCTCTGTTTCTCTGATGGATGGATGAACTTTAGCACATGTTTTAATTCTTTCCTTGACCGTAGTCAGTGCTGTTGGAAACTCTCCTCATAGCTGACCTGTCAGCCGATGACCTGTTTCCTGAGTTGTAATGATCTATAACTTTGTTAGTGGGAAGATGCATAAGACGCAGCTTTTGCCTCATTTCCTTTTGAAGACACCACGCTGATGGATGGTTTATTTCAAAAGCCAGTGTGTTCTTACGGAAGAACTCCGCATTCAGACGTCAAATCCTGTCCCTTATGTCTGTTTAATATCTCCTAAATGAGTCTTTGTTTTTCTCTCTACCTCTATGGCCAGAAATAAGCCTGGCTGAGCCATCACTTCCATCGATTGCTATTCTGCTCCCCTTGTTGGTCTTCCAGTTCTTCCCGTCACTGTACACGTGCAATCATTCATCTTCCCCTGTGCTCAGACTTAGCTCTGTGTAACAACACATTTATTCCGTGCACATTTTCACTCAAATGTTGCCTTTGGTGAAAAATGCGTTTAACCTAAGACAGAGTTGTCTGCACAAACAAAATATTTATTCTTATATTTTTATTGAAAACATAAATTGACTCCTGTTTTGTTCACAAACTAAATAAATAAGAGGTGAAGGAGAGAAGATGTAGCTTGGCTGACCAATCCCCTTCAAGATGTTTTAGCAGTTAAATACCTAAGAAAATTGAACTTTGTATGTTTGGGATTTTCAGTGACTGATTCATATAAAAAATGTCAGCAAAAGTGAAATATTATTCATGGGGGTTTTTTTGCTGTTTTTTCTTTATTTTTTAAATTGGATTAAAAAAATTAGATTGGACATTTATGGTACAGTTAATGTTTTTCAGAACAAAATACACGGAGAAGATTTTAGTTCTATCACTTATTCAAAATTCGGTGCTCAATCTTGGGCAAGTTGTATGTTTGAGCAGTGACACTGTTCAAAAGTATGGAGGTAAACATTTTCCGAAAGGTCACTCTTAAAAAATGGCATTTACTGTTGCTGCGAATAAGGGTATGTATGTCTTATGAATTGGAATTTTTTAAAAATGTTTGGTGTTACTTTTTTTTTTTTCCCCTTGTAAATTTTATCTGTGGATTTTTCAGTTGCCTCAAAAGCTTGATTGAGATGAGGTGTCATGGCACAGAGAATTTCAGGAACCAGACAAAGTTCTCTGGAAATGGAGGTAGTATTTGCTTTTAGACAATTCAGTGATGTTCTGGCATCCCTGAGAGTTCAGCTTGCACACTTTCTGCACTAAATGGTGTACGGGTAAGATGGAAAAGTCATTATCCCAGGAACTGCACAATTAGGAAAACCAGGCTGTGGTCATTTCCATCATGTTTTGCCAGTCTTCAGTCCAGCTAATGAGTCTGTGGACCCTAAGAAGAGATCAGATGCGACTGTTTCTCAGTCATGACACAATCTTAGTGATTTTATTCCAGACCCAAAGGATCTACTTTAAGCTTTCTCGGGTTCCATGTCGTAAGTGATATGCTGGTTGTGACAAGCTGAACTGTCCCACGGTATTTCTTCATATGCAATGAAATGGTTATAAAACTGAACCATTCGGCCTATTGAAACAAGTATTTCACATAACAAGGTCCATTATAACCTAAACAACAGAGAAAATGGGCATTAAAAGCATCAGTGCCTCCGAACTTCAGCTGATTGTCACAAAACCTGGTTCCATCAACTTCCTACAGTTTCAAGAAGCAAGTGTGACTTCACAGACGGTTTGCTGTGGAAATGCATGGACCATCACTGCTACTTTAAAACACGTAAAGATATCCACAAGAATCCCTGCGTGGAGCCAGCTCAAGCATAACAAGGTCAATGCAATGGCTGAGCACAAAGATGATGTTAAACCCTCAGTCACTGTCCCATGCCCCCATACCAAACTCCCCAGAACTGCTTAATTCACAAGAAACATGCAGAGATACCCTGGTTCTGCATGGGGCTGGCTTGTGTCCTCTGTGCTAATTAACTTGGGCTCTGAGCACCATGAGAAGAGAGAGGGTTATCTGGTCTTGAAATAGCCTTGGAAGCAATTTTCTTTCACGTAGTGCTGTGCCAGAGCCAAAGCTCTGGTGGACCCAGCTGGCTGTCACCATTCCTGTCAGACATGAGCTGGCTCTGAGAGTGGCATTCATCTCGTTTAATGTTAGATGTCTGCGCTACAGACATCTACATCTCGATTAGTCACCCTTGTCTCCCTTTATAGTCAATGGAAAGAAACAAGCATGATTCACCCCATCCTAAAACAGACATCTCAAATGTGGATGAATCATGCCTCAACAGTGTCTGTTTTGTGCAGGCAGTGAGAGGAAATGATGGAAACATGAGGCTGATGTCAGGAAGGAAATTACAGCGTGGAAGTTACTGAGTGGCAGCACCACAGGAGAAGGGTACTTGTGGGACATAGAGGTAAGTGAAGACAAAAAAAGCCACATAAACTACTTATTTATGGTCACATGGCAACTATTTTGAAAACTCAGGAGCCAGAGCATTATCTCTGAGTCAGGAATGAAGGTGGTCACTTTGATATTGGTTTCAGCATTAATGATAAAAACCACTGTGTTTAATCAATGACCTGTATGCATCTGCCTCTTCCTAAGGCAGATCATTATGTATGATATATCTCCCCAGTATCACAACATTATTTGAGCTAAATGAGATACAGGGAACTTCACTGGGTTTAGTGATCAATTTTAACACCATTTGTTGTTCATTATTTTTTCTTTTCTGTCTGGTGATTTATCAAAAAGAGTGAAGCCAAGTTGCAGCGGTGTCCCAAGGCTCCTATAATCCAGGCAGGCTACTTCATCTCTCCACTCACTGCTTTTACAGCCTCAAAAAGCAAGATAACAATTCTCCTTTCATTTCTGCCCGGTAACTTCCCCTTAAAACAAATTTTAGTATTATGTAACACTGTATTGCAGCTGGATTTTCTCCCCTCCAATAGGGACAGGCTGCAGGTTTTTTCCATACAAATGAGAAATCTTATGCAATAAAACTTTGATGTTCACAGAATTCATGGTTTTGGGCAGCTTTTGCATCTGACATGTGTAGCATCAGCAAGAAGCTTGGGGAGTCCTGTGGTCTAAAATAACAAAAACCAATGTGAAATAAAAAAAACATCTAAACGTGGCATTCTTCTACAGCTTGAAGCATGAGCAGTTAGTCAGGGACACACAATGTGGTGCCCTCATTTTCTCAAAGTGGAGCTCTTTACAGCTTGCATCCCCTGCCTTTCCTGTTGACATTCAAATTGACTTTCTGCATCTCATAATGGTAGTTCCTGACTTGCTTTTCACTTTATCTGCCAAACCCACTGCTGAGTCTTTCTCAGATGCACAAGAGTCAGGGATAAAGTGGACGTAAAATGCATCAGTTATTTCAGCCATTTCGCTAAAGTACACCCCAGTACCAGCAAAGACAGGAAATTATTAGAATTGATCTGCTGTCATCAACTGCTATTTCATCAATTGCTCAGTTTTCTGACGAGCCCAAGTTCTTCTTAGCTTTAAGCCATTAAAACAGTAATAATAATAATAATAATAATAATAATAATAATAACAACAACAACAACAATCATAATGCATCCAGAGAAAAAACAAGACAGCACTTTAGAGAGAAAAGTACCATGTTCTTGTCAGTGAAGGCTGTCATCTCCATGTAACCCACCACAGAAATGCTCCAACCCACTGCTCCCAAGCTACTGCACTTGCCAGGGTGCCTTGCCAGCGTGGTCTCTAGGATCCTTGTTTCTGCAGGAGTGAAAGGACTTATCTCAGGAACTGCTCCCCAAATTCCCTCCTGTCTGTTGGAGAGAGACTCAGACACTGAGCAGCATCTTGCTTGAAATGCAAGCGGTGGGGAAGAAAGGCTGCATCCTCTCAGACCTGAAGGAGCGCGCTTCTGCTTTGCAGCTTCTAGGAAATTTTACAGCTCTGAAGAAACACTTGCTGGCACTCCAGCCCCTGGCTCTGCACATCTACCAGCTCACCTTGCCTCATACATTCTTTGGGCATGAAATATTCCCCCTTGTCTAACTGGACAATGCTCAGCCTGCGTGGCTCTACAACAAAGAATCAGCAGGTAGATTTTGGAGCAGATATTCTACTTCAACAGATGAACCAGGGCAAATTGTCATGTTAGCACCACCAGCCTGTATCCAAACAATCCCATTGACCTCAGCTGAGTGTAGCCAAGAGGAGAGCTCAGCCTCGGCGTGTATCCCCTACGGCAGTACCACAGTGTGTAATTATTGCTGTTTGTTATTTCTATTGCGGCAGAACCCACAGGATCAAATAAAGATCAGGATCCCAACTGTGCTGGGTGCAGTGCAAACACATAAGCAGTCATGGTGCCTGCACTGAAGAGCTTACAGCTGTGTCTCTTAGGAGAACATTTCTTCGTCTAATAGACTTCTCTATTAAGAACTGTTAATTGCTTCATTCAGCCTAATTTTTTTTTCTCTGCTTAGTTTCTTCTATTTCTCCTGCCTAGCCTCCCTAGACCATCTTTAATAATTCTCCTTCCTTCACAGTATCAACAGCTTTCCACACTGCGTTGACAATTATTATTCCCCCTCTTGCTTTTTGATTGCCTGATAAGACACTTCTCCCCGAGCCACTTTCTGCTTTCCAATAATTTCTTCTTTTTGCTTAAAATGACTATTTGTCCTCATTCTTTTTATCACAACAATGTCTTTGGATCATTTTAATTCTGGCATGGCTGAGTGACACTACTTGTGCCTCCTCTCTGAGCCATGATGTCGTGTTCCCTTGGAGGACTCCCCAGAATCATATTCACACTCTGCTATTCCCTTTGCCTGTCTTTTACCACCAGAGAAATGGCTCATTGTCACCCTACAGGTTTCCTTCACTGTAGCAACCTAAATATTACATCTTCCATTTGCCAAATGTCTGCCTCAGATTACCTCTTTGCACACGTCTCTCCAGAGGCATTAGATGATAGGTTTTTTTCCACTGTTCCAGGCTGAATCTCGTTTCACTGTTTCCTGCTCAGTATTTCTAAAATCTCTTGGTGCCTTTGTGCAACTTTTGTGCTTTAATTTGCACACAGAAATCTCAGCAGAGCTTTCCTAGAAGAGGGTCTCTGTGGCTTTCAGAGGCAAAGTGTACCCATCGCAGTGCAGTTACATCTTTAAAAGATCATAGGCTTGTAGTAGAAGCTTTAACTCTCATAACCACAACTGTGAAGCTCCATGGCCAGCACTGGTTTCTACTCCACTACTGGAAGAGCAAAACCGTGCTCCTGAAGGGAATTTTTTAGAAATTAAATGCTTATGTTGCTTATTGCTTATTAGACACATACAGTGCTGATATAGAAGTCTCACTAGTCCATGAACAATTTAACATTCTGTCAAAGTTCCCCATAAAAGCTCCTTAAAAGAAAGAATATTCTTCAAATGTGATTGCATTCTGGTCCAACATTGGCTGCCAGACTAGAGTGGGGCAGGATAGAGATGATGGGTTTTTTCTCTTCTTTCTATGCATTTTTAAAGGTTGAAAATGCATCACACAAGTTAAACATTAATCATATGTTGTTGGACATCTCTGACCAGTCGAATTTTCAAAAGAGAAACATGAACCATCATTTGTGGAGACAGGTCTTTAGACATCCCAAAGGAAAGCTCTTGAACTGCTTTCAGGTGGAGAAAGAAATTTTCTCATTCTTTCACTACAAGCACTGTCTCTGCTCAAAAGTAGTTTTCTTAACATTATAAGGTGCTGTCTCTTTCTTATATCTGTTTGAAAAGAGATCATGTAAGGATTAGGTGGCAGACATCCTGTTTAGTCTAGAAAACTGTACAAGCTTTGAGATTATATTGCCCTGACTGCCTCCACAATTTACCCTAATGAGAAAAATGTAGGTGACCATGTTCCCTCTGATGGTATCTGAATTTAATACAAAGACATTTCACAGCAAGGATGTTATTAAGTGGGAGTTATTGTGACTAACCACTAATACCAAACCACTTTTATTACCAAAATTAATTTGCTAATTGCTCTACTGCTATCTTTTAGCTGTTTCCTCAGAACAATCAAAAACACTGGAGAAGAACTATTTCAGAAAATAGAATCTTCTTTCATCTCAGACTTTTGGAAGAGTTGCTTCAGTTTAAGGGATCTTCATTCTGTAATTTAAACTTGCTTTCTATACTGTATGTGCAGGCTTTAACATCAGTAAATTTAAAATTTAAAATTCTTCTAACTCCTTCCCATCTGTGGTAAATCAGATTACTTTTAATGTACTACAATTAAGAGTATCATCATATAATCACAGAATCATCAAATGGCTTGGGTTAGAAGGGACATTATAGATCATTTCATTCCAACCCCACTGTCATGGGCACAGACACTTTCAACTAAACAAATTTGCTGAAACAATGGAATGAGGCTCAGAAGATGCGTGGTAATAATTAAGATGTAGTAACTTAAACATAGATGAGTTTCACCTCTTGGAGTTTCTTGCAAAAATACCAGAGAAAACCAAATGATAGCGACAGGGAAGAAAATTTGTTTTGATGCATGGAAGTGTCCAGATATTTTCTCCTGCTCTGCAACATCACTGGAAAAATACAAAAGCAGCGACTGAAGGTAAATCTCACCTTACCTCTGTTCAAATATTTGAAGGTTGGCTATCTAAGCCCACTGTATTTTTCTTACTGTCACTAGGAGCAATTTGACACTTCACGGTGAGGTTGTGCCATTTAAAATCTTTAAACAGATTTGAAGGAATACCTTAGTGAATGGACTTGTTTTCCAAGTTTCAAGCTAGTGAAGTTAAACTAGTTTCTACTGTTGAAAGAAATGTTTACCATTGTGCAGCTTCCTTGGTTTTGGGGCAAGATAAAGTAACTTCTCTGGAGTAGATTAATCAATTCTTTATGTCATAAGAATACCTTGTAATGATCAAAATTAAACAATATTAATATCGATAGGATGTCTTCTAATATCTCCAGGCTCTTAATCAATTTTGAACACATCACTTCAGGAAAGGTGTGGTCTGGGTATTCAGAAAACATAAGTACGAAGGGAGGTCAGAGAAGGTCTGGAAAACTGACCCAATTAGAGAGACTGAAGGGATTCAGGTTGTTTAGTCTAGGGAAGATATCCTGGGGGTGCTGCTGATAGTGGTCTACACAGCCTTCCTCAGTCTTCTGAGACTGCTGCTGAGGAAGAAGAAATTATGTATTCTTGACATCTCTGACAGGTAGGTCAACACATAATTTCAGCTAAAAAGTTAAAATGAGAGTTAAGGAAATTTTTAACAGTGAAGATAAAAATGCCATGGAAGAGAAAATCTTGGAAATTTTTGAATTTCCTATGTTAAAATCTTGGGCCAGTGTAAGTAGGATTATATAGTGTTAAAACGAGTGGGCTACTCAGACCATAGGAGTGATATGTGAATATTTATACTTTGGCAAGGATGAAAGGAGCCACCTGACATACCTAGCAGCCATATACATACATAATCTCACAAAAAACTCATTAAATCAAGATAATTCACACAGTACTATACTGTATATTGTGAATAAGTCCTCACATTCTGTCCCAAAGTTAACTGAATTTACATCTAGCTTTTTGCATTGTTACCTAATCATAAATGTCTTTGTATTAATTCCTTATTCATTTTAATCCATACACATTAGGCCTGACCACCTTTTGCCACAACATTTCTTTTGAGATTGTCTTTTAACCTCCTTTTCAAGTTTTGCATATCTTTTGATTCAGTAGCTGCCACTAGATTTTGCATAAAAGGCAATGCAAAAATTAATGCAAATACTGTGAATACACTTTCCTCCTGTCTGAATATGCAGTCCTTCTCACCCTGGCCCAGTGCTATCACACTTCCACCAGCCTGGGGGTTTTTGTAAGATGGAATCTGAAAGGGAGAAACAGCTAGCTGAGGAGCTGACAGAGAGCAATTGAAGCAACAAATCCCCCGACAAGTTGTTTCAGCTTCAAGGTCAATTAGATATTTTGCAGTCAAATAAGGTTCTGAGTCCCTGTGTATAGCCGATCAAATTGCCCAGCTTTCTTATCTCCCCTCTGCCTCTGCTTTAAACAGCTCGTCTATGGCTACTGCAGTGATCCTTTCTGGATGAAAACTCTGGGGAAGAGTGTCCTTCATCACAATGTCTCAGGCTCATTTGTTTTGTCAACAAACCACGGCGTTTTTGAAGCTGCTGTGGGAACCACAGGGAAGATGTTACAAACACAATAATGTATTGTCTGAGGAAGCATTTAAAGATAGCGAAGGAGTCAGATGTCACTGGAACATGTTGCTTCTTATTTCTATGGTGAGGATGAGCAAAAGGAAATAATCCATGAAAAACACCCAGGTACACTCACTCTTTCTCTTTCATTATTCTATACACCAGTGATAGCAAGAAGGGTTTTAAAATAATTGTTTAACTGTGAGAGTTCTAAAATGGCTTCCTGCTGACAGAGAGTGTCATACTCTTGCTGTCTGTCTGCCTGCATTTCTAAGGCTTATATTTGTGTAAATCTATTTTGGCACCAGCATATTGACAGTAATGGAGAGTGATGATTATCTGCAGAGGATGTGGAGGCAGTGCAGTAATCCCCATTGTCTCGCAAGCCTAGCTAGGTCAGACTTGAAATTGACTGGTCATCTCTCGGTGAAAGAAGAGAGGATATCTCTCTTTTAACTGCCTTTTTATACTTGGGCTCTTCTCCATTCCTCCTGATTTTTAAGACGTTTTATCTCATTAATGGGCACACTCAGCAATAGAATGTAGTGCAAAATGCAGTTCTGTTGTGTCTTGTGGTGTCTACCTGGTGTAAAATGTAGATTTTTTAAAGCCTCGATGGTGCTTTCTGATTTCTTCTGGGCTTTGAAACACCTCTGTCACTTTCCAGTTGTGAAAATTCAGAATAGCACTTCATAAAATCATTGAGGGGCTTGGGTTGGAAGGGACTTTAAAGCCATCTCATTCCACCTGTGCCATGGGCAGGGACACCTTCCACCAGACCAGGTTGCTCCAAGCCACATCCAACCTGGTCTTGGACACTTGCAGGGATGGGGCAGCCACAGCTTCTCTGGGCAACCTGTGCCAGGGTCCCACCATCCCAGGGAATAATTTCTTCCAGGTATCCAATCTAAACCTATTCTCTGTCATTTTGAAGCCATTCCCTCGTGTCCTATCACTTCATGCTCTTGTAAGTTACTTCTAAGCTGAAATAAGTTATTGCACTGTGTCCAGTTTTCTCGACTGTTTAAAGTGACTCCAGGTAGATCAGAACTGTGATAAAGCCCACCACTCCCGGTGTGGGATTGTCCCACAATATACAGTGCAGGTCAGTGCTCTGATCTTCACCTTTGGGATGTCTGGAGATCTGTCCCACATTATCTAAGAGCTGTGGTCAGTACTTCACAACCTCTTTCTTCAAGTACTAGTATAAAGAATGACCTCAGTAAAACCAGTACCAACCACCTTTTTTCTTCAAAGGCAAAGACCACTTCTCAGAACTTAGAATTACTCTGCTCTAAAAAGTGACATGGAAACAGGTATATTTTAATCAGAGTTTAACAAAAAATACTGTAATTTTTTTGTTTTGTTTTGTTTTGTTTTGCTTTGTTTTTTAACTTGACATGGTGTGAATAAAACTCAGAAAAATACAAGAAGCCAATTTTCTGATGCAGGCACTACACAATGAACCAGAGTAAGGTAAGATAAGACAGGGCAAGACAGAACAGAAATTAGATGAACGCCCAGAAGTTTGTTGGCTTCCCACTGGCACAACCATTTCCATCTCACATTCATTAATCCTTCATGAGCTTCAAAAAATTGAGTTTATTAAACCAGGCTGAAGTCAAGCCACCCATGGATTTTCAGCATGCTTGCAATTCGGTTCACCCTTTCCACACAGCTATGAAAAATGTAAATACCTTGCCATGTCTGTGTAGAATATTTGTGAAGAAATAGAATTTGCCACTACCTGGAAAACAGAGAATTAATTTCACACAAATCAAAGGTTGGTGTTTATTTCCACTCAGGGTGATAGAAATGATGGACTTCTGTACTTTAAAAAACAATTTTTAATAAGTTGTCTGGTTGGCTTGCAAAGATAAAGGTGGAAATTTTCATTGTTTTAAAACTAAATATTAATTTGAACAAAAATTCCCATTGGATTGGTACTTGGTTATTACTACAATCTTTATCAATGCTAGGACACTGTAGGAGTTAGCTTTTCCTGACTTATTTATGTACTCTAAATATAGCAGTCATGCATCAAATAAGCACATTTATAAATAATTTATGGAAGATGAATAATGGATTGTTAGATGTCCTAATAAATGACTAATCAATCGTTATAGAATCCACAGGTCAGAGGTTACTTTTAAACATGGCAAATAAACTACATGAATAATAAGCTGTCCAGAAGCCATCATCCTTGCAACTGTATAGAAAGCCATTCATATCCACAATATGCATATAACTAGGCTTGATGAATAATACAATAAGAAAGAAAATGTAAAACACACACATTTGTTGAGTTAACTCCTGCAAACAATTCATCTCATTCGTCTAGGGGTTCTAAAGCTGGCAAAAAACAATGGGAGCTTGAAAACTCTCCATGAAGATAGGGTTACTGCTCTCCTTAAAAACATGTTCCTGGTTTTAACTGGTTTAGGGAAGGTGCAAATATTGTACAAATCTTTTATAAGATCAGTACGTGATTAGCACTGTGAGTGATGCAGGTTATTTCTGTACTGTTGCTACTCAAGATTCTTTCAGAGATCTAAATATATTTGTAAACAGGAAGACAAGATCCCTCCTCAGCAATTTCTTATGCTATATAAAACTTATTCCGTAGCATATATAATCGGCGGATGCGCAGACTTAATACTAAAGGCCAACAAGAAAGACTGCAGAAAAGCAAAAACTGGTGATAAAGAGTGTTGTAGGATTGCAGCCTGACTCCAGATTGGAGTATCTGTGTGTCAGGTAATATCTTACAGGGCCATCCTGTAGAATGATGTGATCTTCACTGTGTTCCTGCCCGGCAGAGGAAAGGACCAATGTGACCCGCTCTGGTGACCTTCGAAGCCTTGTCCCTGAGTGGCAGGTCATATATATTGCACAGCTTCGACTAACTACTCTTGAAGGCCTCATAAGGACCCAATAGAGAAAAAAAAAAAAAAAAAAAAAGCCAGGCATAGGCAGCAAGCTATCCAGTATTTGGGAAAATGGAAACTCTTAGGCTGTGGCCAGCTAATCATTTTTCTTCCTGAGAGACTAAGAACATATATAAGAATAAGTCACTCTCATCACACTTTTAATAAGATGATAGAATTAATTCATTGTGCAGTCATCCTTTTGTTTTTCTTACACCCTGAGCTGTTTCTGAGAGCCTTTAAAAGTCAATAAGTCTATAAGACTGTTTCAGCATGTTAAACAATCCAAAGGAAAAACCTGAAAGACAACTGAATGTGTCAGCTAAACAGTTTAAGCTCTCCAGCTTTAGTCTCTATAGGCAGCAATTACATTTCGAAGGAAAATGTTTTACAATTGTAATTACACATAATAGGAGGAATGTATTTTTTCCCTTTATCCTACTCCCATGGTGAGTCAATTTAATTTTTAAATACAAGAGACATAATTGATTTTAGCCCTAGATTAGTACTGAAAATGATCTATATGTGCTCTCACTAATGGAACAAGAGAATTGGCATTCCTCGGGGACCTTAACCCAACCCCGTTCATGGCAACAATTATTAGACCCTGACAGGTTAGCTACTAGGAAGAGGGGGGCATAGAATACCCTGCTGATTAACAATCTAGTGAAATAATTAATGTTATGCTCTTCTCATTTAATTACGGATTATTCACAAATATATTATTATTAGAGACTACAAAGGGAAGTGGCTGTGCAGAGTTCTGACTTCATCTATGCTACTTATAAGGCCTTTTGTAAAGGGTTTAGGGAAGCCTCTTGCTTTGATTTGCTTCTGAGCATATTTTAAACAAATGGGGAGCTTGTACAATTTCATTAAGGCCTGATTCAACAGCCACAGAAATAAAAAAAAAATTCACACTGGTATCAGTAGAATTATATCAGGCTTAAAAGTATTATATCATGACTACTTGTTTGCTCAATATATTAGTGTAATGGGTGAACAATCAGCAACAATGTACCTTGTTCAGTTTCTAATATTTTTTTTTTCCTGTGTGTCATAATAGTTTATATCAATCAAACCATGTCCTTTTACAGGCTGATATGAATAACAAGAATAGGCACAGGACTTTACACTCTAAGTGTGGGTTTTTTCATTTTTTTTTCCATCTGCAATACCCTCAGTCATTTTAGATGTCAAGTAGTTTATTTTAAATAAAATGAAAGTGAAGTGAATGGGAAAACGTTCATGGCATCTGCGAAATGCCAGCCCCTGTGGTTCACTGACCAGCCAGATTATTTATGGGTAATTTGGCTCACCTATAATTTCAAGTGACATTCATACATGGGCATATAGACTAAAATACCTTGCTTTAATAACAAAAATGTGCTTTGCTCTGCTGAATATTTGTCTGTTTTCCGGAAAATAGGATCTCCCAAATCTCACGAGTTGCAGTTCTGTTAGTTTCCAGCTGGATGAATCCTGAGTTTCAAATTTATTTTATATTCTTCAAGAAATTTGCACAAAGACTTAGATATGTCATGGTGAGAAAAAACAAAACAAAACAAAACAAAACAAAACAAAACAAAACAAAACAAAACAAAACAAAACAAAACAAAACAAAAAAACCCAAAACAAAACAGCCTAGACTGTCAAACATGGGAGTTCAGAGTCAGACTCATTGCTAGTAACACTTGCTATTTGTAGTGACAATGCAATTGTGTTGTAGATCTTCAATCCTTTCCACCCTCCAGAAAATAAGAACAGAAAAAGAAGCTCTGAAGGAGGTGAACTGCAGGTTTTCTGACTAACCTGTGTGGTCAGGAGGTTCTTGTCACTCTTGTTTCTTGCCATGCAGAATTTTGTGCAAACAGATTCTTGTCGAGTCCTGCTGACTCCAGGCTAGACAGGGCACTAAGACACTTTCAGCCTGGAACTTATAGACTCTATCCTGACTCCTTTCTCTGTGTACCCTTTTTATCCTTGACTTGCAGCGACTGCTTGAGTTTTTAATGGAGAATTTTGGCACTCTTATGGGCATTTAGTGAACAATGCAGGTGGTAGTGAAAATCTTCACTCCTTCAGAGGCATAAAACTCATCTGGGAAGCGTCACAATACTGACTAGAGCAACTCAAGAGAGAGCAAACTGACTTGGCCATGACACATGAGAACTCCAATGCTGAAGATGTCCCTGCTCATTGCAACGGAGGGTGGAGTAGATAACCTCTAAAGGTCCCTTCCAACCCAAACCTTTCTATGACGCTGTGATTTTATGAATATATCAGTACCACTCCTCAGAGGCATTCTGCATCATCAGCAAGAATATACATGCAAAGCAAGTCGTTATGTTTTAAAGGAGTAAATAAAACTGTTTTACACCAAAGGCCACACCTAAGAGTCCCTTTGATTTGTCCTCAAAATGTTGCAAGAACAGGACTATGTGCTGCAAGCATCTCTTGAAATATCTGGCAGCCAAAAGGGCTTCACATGGCACTTGCATTCAGCAACATTTTGTATGTCTTCTGTGACTTCACAATTGCAACTTTGTGCCGTGTCTAATAAAGATCACTCTCAGTAAAACCCACATGAATAGCATGTTCTGGTCTGGCCTGGAATACAAAAAACACTGTTTCTAGATAAAAAGAGCCAAAGTACTGTTCTGACGTGTGTGTAGCAGAAGTTTGGGAGTTAAAATAGTAACACAAAGCTCGTCCCAAGGTAATGATCTAAGATAGCTGCAATGAGCTGTTGTCCTTGATGTCTGTCTGGCTGTCCTCATCTTTCCCTCATTAGGATTACTGCAGGACTAGTGCAGCTTTGCTCATTTTGGACTGGACCCAACCACACCTGACCTCCTCAGAGCACAGGACAAACAAACAGATGAAGAATGCCCCCTTCAGAAAAGCCAGCAGTGTAGACCATGGACCACAGTTGTTTACTCTCACTGCGTAAAACTACACAGTGGCACAGCCTTACATCTGCTCAGCATTTTGAAGTCTGTTGAGGAATACCAACTGCTGACCCATTATACTCAAACTTTGTCCTCTCAACATGTGTTCTAATCGGAGACAAGCAGCTCCATAGCAAACAAAGCAGCCAGCACGTTAAACTCAGCAGGAGCCTATAGACACGGTAAATGTTAATTGATAACACTGTGTCAGCTGTTGGTAAAATTCAACAACAGCCATGTGCAGCTTTGCCATGAAAAATATAAAGACAATGAGGTGTGTGCAATTGGCATTTCCTGGCTTGAGCTGTAACAAGAGTAGGACATGCATTCAACTAGGAGGGAAATTTCCAAGCACCTAAATATTACCTGAAGAAATGTGGAGGTGTCTAATATAGGACATTTTAAGTTAGAATTTATTCTGCTGAAAGGAATGAGAGATTGGATGCCGAATTTTATTTCACGTTTTCTCCTCGTAAGGAGTTTGTCTCCTTTTATATAAACAGGAAAGCAGTTTCTCCTATAAGACCACTCTGCTGACTCCTTTTCTCATTGGTGCTCAGCAATAGGACAGGAGGCAATGGAAGAAACTGATGCACAGGAAGTTCCAGCTGAACATGAGGAAGAACTTTTTTCCTGAGCAGTGACTGAGCCACTGGGGCAGATTATCCAGAGAGGGTGTGGAGTCTCCCTCACTGGGAATATTCCAGAACTGTCTGGACACAATCCTGTGCCCTGGGGTGACCGTGCAGGAGCAGGGAGGTGGCACCAGGTGACCCCACTGTGGTCTCTTCCAGCCTTAACCCATTCTGTGATTCTGTGATTCTGCGGTTCTGTGGTTCTGTGATTCTGTGATCAGCTACCCCTAATGGTCACACACTGAGACACCTCTTCTGACATTTTTTGTGATTTCATCTCAAAGAGATGCAAGCGTGGTGCTCTGCCTGAAGCATTGCTTGCTGGGGCACCCCTTCTGCTCCCATGGGACAGGAAGTATGAGCCTGCTCAGGTGGACTCACAGATTCAGCCCCACACCCTCACAGCAAATTTTCACTCAAAACTGAATGGTTCACAGTAGTGTATGCATGGGGAAGAACAGGAGCTGTTTATTCCTACATTTGCATTTGCACACATATCCTTACAGTCTTACTCTCCAAATAAGTGCGATCTTTCTGTGGCACTTCAGGGACGACCAGCAGAGAGCAGCAACCATTTGAGAAGAAGGGCTTGCACGTTTCTCTTTTTAGCACGTGCCTGGACAAAGAGGAGGCCCCTGAAGGCAGATTTCAAGCCCAGATGTGCACACATGCCAGTTACCAGGACTAGAAATTCCTCAGTGAAGTACTTCCAGAAGGCTGCTACAGAAAAGAAAAAAATTGCTTTTCATACCTGACTCTGTGCTAATCAGTCTAAACCAGAAAAAAAATGTGAGCAGATGATCGTGCAGAACCTGATAAAATAGATATTAAATACAAATTTTTAAATATACAAATAGCAATTAAAAGGTCTCAGTATCCTACTGTGAGCACTGCGTTACAAGGACATTTTTCATCCATTTATTTATGATCAGGATAATGATGGAGTGTAACCTTTCACGGTTTCAACATGTAGAGACTCCTAGAAGATCAGGGAGGCTCTGCTACTGGGATGATGGCACAGGATGGCTCCTGACTGCGGCATTCCAAGCAGGACACACCAAAAGCAGAAGCGTTGGAAGTGTTACCAAGCCAGTGATCCCAGACAGTGCATAGTAAACAGCAGGGATAAAGTTGGTTAAAATGAAGTGGGCTACTGACTTATTTTAATGAGCCTGAAAATTACTCTGTAAATAATTCATGCAAGGCTATATGAAGACTGACAGGGGGTCACATATATTTAGCTTCCTCACAATAAAAGACAACTGTCCCTCTTTTTAAGAAATTTTCTTGTTTAGTTTTTAAGCTGAAACACAAAGCTGAGCAATAGCAAAGCGACTGGTTTGAAGAGTGATTTAGACAAAGGCACCCAACATGATTTCCCAGAGGGTTTGAATGCATTGTGAGAAAGATGGGATTCCTTCTGCTCAATTCCACAGATTTACCTGGAGTATAATCTAAACTGGAGATGACATAGAGTACCATAGGCAGGCCATAGAATTAAAAGCACCATCTTCCCTTGTATTTGCTTAACGATTTAGCTTGATGCAAGTTTAACAACCGGAAGGAATTATAGATGAGGTTTCTGACATATTATGACAAAGCTGAAGCCATTCAGCTATTCCCAGTGCATCTTGTGAATCAGTTTGTGTGGAATGCTGGATAAAAGGGTGGACAACACGTAGGGCTTTCAGCTCTTAAAATGCAGCCTTTGAAATATATGTAAGAAAAATAATTTTTTGGTATAAAAGATCTAATACACATTGTGGTACCCAGGATTTACCTTTCAAATGTGGGTACTCATTATGGAAACAGTTATTGGGTAGAGAAAGAAGCTCTCAGATCATAAAGCAGCAGGTGTGAAAGAGTTCAAGCCTCTAGACTCTTTATCTACTCCTTCTCATTAAATTAGATTGCTTCCACATACTTAGTGGTGTAAATATGAGATTATCAGCTAAATTTGTAGTTGAATTTGGTGGGAACCCTTCTGAGGTGTTTAAGTTCCAAATCCAAATACTTGGACTGATGATAATTCTTGTCCTCCCTATCCAACCACAGGCTTATAAGTTTTCTTCCTGCTTCCGGCTTACTTGATCCTAGCTCCACAGGAGAGTTTCATGGCAGACATTTCACTTTGCCCCATCCTGAAAACAGCTCCTGCTTCTGTAACATGCAAGAATGGGTGCAGATAAGCAGTGAATGCTGGGCTGACCTCAAGGTCATACGTCCAGAAGCATACACACACTGCCAGGAGCCTCCAAAGGAGGTTCCCTCCCTGGTTTTAGTGCTCTGTATTCTTGCCTGTCACATTAACAGGTCCAGTCTTGCATTTTGGGACCAAATCCTGGAGCGGTATAGTGCCACCCTCAAGTCAAAAATCTCAAAACTTTGTTCACCACGGTAACAGTTTATTGAGCACAGCCCTGCAGAGAAAGACGTGTGGGTAATGGTTGGTGAGCAACTCATGGGCCGGCTGTGTGCACTTGGATCCCAGAAAGACAAATGTATCCTGGGCTGAATCCAAGGCAGTGTGGACAGCAGGTCCAAGGAGATGACTCCCTCACTTTGCTCCTGTGAAACCCTGCCTGGAGTACTGTGTTCAGATCTGTGCCCGCTACACAAGAGGGACATGGAATTGCTGGAGCAAGCCCTGCTGAGGAGGTGGTGAAATTGATAAGAGGGCTGGAGCACGTCCTTTGTCAAGACAGGCTGAGAAAGCTGGGGATGTTCAGCTTGGAAAAGAGAAGCACGGAGACCTCACAGAACCCTCCGGTAAGTGAAGGGGGCCTACAGGGAAGCTGGGCAGGGACTCTTCATCAGGAACTGCAGTGACAGGACAAAGACTGCAGGAGATAAATTGAAAGAGGGGAAATTTATGTTAGATACTAGGAAAAAAAATTCTTTACTGTGAATGTGGTGAGACACTGGCAGAGGTTGCCCAGAGCAGCTGTGGCTGCCCCATCCCTGGAAGAGTCCAAGGCCAGGCTGGACAGGGCTTGGAGCAACCTGGGATACTGGAAGGTGTGCCTGCCCATGGCAGGGGCTGGAATGAGATGAGCTTTAAAGTCCTTTCCAACCAAACCACTCTGTGATTCTTCAGGTCAAGAACCCTGGTTGTGAGAGTTTGATTTAGAGCTATTTACCTAGGATACTTACCTATTTAACACTACTTATTTACTTAGGCTACAAACGCCTTTATCTGAGATTCAGTGGAGCCCTACTGAATAGTGACCCATCAAGTGACTTTCAATTATTCTCTACCTGGATCTATTGGAATTATTTGGTGGTCACATCACCTTACCTAGTGATTATCTGTTCAGCTGATTGCTAAGTAGAGCTGCATTCTGTTTGCTCATTGATGATTTTTAATTATAATCTGAACTCTGTCATGGGCTCTAATCAATAAAGTGCCGGGAAACCTCAGAAGCTGAAAGAGGGAGAAATAATCATTAGATGTTATTAAAGTGACGGCCAATAGAAGCACAATCCTTTGTACAATGGCCAATGTTTCAAGTGCTTATTGATTTGCTTTTATAACAATTATACTGCACTCAGGAAAGCTGGGAAGTTAGAGGAGGAAGCAGAAAAGTCAAGGAAAAAAAAAAGAAAAACATAGATCTATAGCAGTTATTCGTGTTTCAGAAGGCACAAGTACGGAACATGCCCACTTAGATGACAATCTGTTCCCCTAAACCTTTATAATGGAGCCATGCTTTCTGAATGTGTTTTCTTTAATATTTCTTTAATATTTCATGTTCAATATTTTAATACTGCCATTGCCTACCCTGGGCCTACAAAATACAGTGCTAGCTACACTGTGATATCCCCATTCCATGCAATGTGATAATTCTTCAGACAGCTTTAATATGAAAAAAGTGTTCCCCATGCATGATTTATAACAGTTTTATAAGGTGAAGTAATTACATTATCAGATATCCCTGATGTGTTTGAGCAATAAGGCACCTTCATAATAACAGACGACATCTTATAATTACCACAAGGCAATTGCACTCCTGGGAAAAGGAGGAGGTCAAAATACATGTCTTGCCTATACAATGCCCCCAAGGATGTTATTATCAGGATATAAATAAATAAATACAAGGAAAAGAAGAACAAGGAGGAAGAAGCTGATACTGAATAATGTTGAGCTGTCTTATAATGTAATTCAAGATTTATGGGAAAGGGCAAAAGTGTATTTTCATGCTAAGATGCGATGTGACAGTTCAGAATATCTAACAGCAATTTTGAATGAGCAGAGCTAATCACAGAAGTTGACCCATCTACTCGGAAATCTCCTTGGCCAATCAAAGCCGTTTGGTAAAAAATCAGACTGGACTGAGAAATACATTAAATATGCAATCTGCTTTTATTGCCCACAAAACTGTTGCAGTATATATTTCTAAGTGATTTAGCATATTCGTGATTCTTATGTGAAGGTTTCTCCCTCCTCCCAAATGTTCTTATAAGCCTGTTAATGGAATCCTAGAGACCAACCACGTCCTGGGTTGCACCCAAAGGAGCGTGGGCAGCAGGTCAGGGGAGGGGAGTCTGCTCCACTCTCATGAGACCACACTTCCAGAGCTTCCTCTGGCTCTGAGGCCCCCAAAAGCAGAAGGACGTGGAGTAGCTGGAGTGAATCCAGAGGAAATCACAGAGATGCTGCCAGGGCTGGAGCCCTTCTGCTCTGGAGCCAGGCTGGGAGAGCTGGGGCTGCTCACCTGGACAAGAGAAGGCTCCAGGGAGAGCACAGAGCCCCTGGCAGGGCCTAAAGGGGCTCCAGGAGAGCTGCAGAGGGACCTGGGACAAGGCATGGAGGGACAGGACAAGAGTGAATGGTCTTAACCTGAAGGAGGGTGGTTTACATAAAATATTAGGAAGAAATTCTTGGTTATGAGGGTGGTGAGGCCCTGGCACAGGTTGCCCAAGGAAGCTGTGGCTGCCCCATCCCTGAGGGCAGATTGGCCAGGTTGGGTGGGGCTTGGAGCAACCTGGGATAGTGGAAGGTGTCCCTGCCCGTGGCAGGGGGCTGGAATGAGATTATCTTTGAGGTCACTTCCAACCTAAACCTGTGATTCTAGGATCTGATAAACCTCCTACAAATTTTATTTTCTTTTTCCTTCCAGAAAGCAAGGTGGGAAACAAAATCTCTCTGTCATCAGAATCTTGCTTGTTATTTGTTTCAGACTATTTGCCTTATTTTGGTGCAAATTATAATTAGCCAGATGTCTGGTATGTGTTATACTCAGAGGTCCATTCCTCCATTCACTGTTTTTAAGAGATGTTTATTTTTATGGAAGGCCTAAAAAAATTAAGCCGGTGACTAATCTGATGGGCAACCAGATAGGCAACCTTTACATATTTTGAGAGAGGTTCCAACATCTGTTGGTGGGACTTAACAAGACGATGTTCCCAAACTCTTTCCAGGAGGAACAGATCAAAAGATAAACAGATTATGGAGTGGGAAAGCAGTGCAGCACTGCAAGGGGTTACATAGACCAGTTTAAATAATCAAAAGATTCAATTTGTTTTCCTCTCCTCTACCATCCCTCATGCTTCTGGTTGAACAGAGGACATGGAAATCAATTTATGCGCCCTTTCCCACCCAAAAGTTACTTGATGCTTTTTTCCCAACTCAAAAAAATTACATGTCTTATGTTGCTGTTTCCATTTTACAATTAAACTGAAGTGCTTAATCAAAGAAAATCATGTCTCAGCAGGAAGCCAGAGGAGGGTAAATAGGCTGGAGGGGGCAGGGAGAGTACATAGTGTTACGTAGCTGTGCATGTGGCTCAAACATTACCCAAATAACCAGTAAATCAAAGAGGCTTTGTCTCCTGTACTGCATCAGGCAGAGCAGACCATTAACTGACTCACAGTGACAAATGGGGATAGATGGATTTCAGTTTCAGGTTTCATTCCTGAGGTGCATTTCACGGTACTCTCCAGAGCTTCACAATGCGCTTTGTTTCCCATCAGAACTTCCCTGACAACTGCTACTAAAGCTGTTTATGTTTTGGGAGCTTTAAGGTGGAGGCAGTTTTGCCTGGTTCCTGCATGGCGTCAGACCTGCAGCGCAATACATGACCATTTAGAGGTGTCACAGTAAATTCTTGGGAATTCATCAGAGAACACATGAAACCTGTTTTGTACAGACAGGATGGCAATTGTAGAGTCTTTGTTCCTCCAGTTCTCATTCCTTCTATCTTCTTTTGTTTATCCTTGTTCTGTCTCCTATTTTTCTTTCCTCCTTTTCTTGTGCCTCTTCCTTTTCTTCCTTTTTTTTTTTTTTTTTAATTTGTCCTTCTTGTCAGAAAGCATCCCTGCGCTTTAGTATAAACAAACATATTTCCCAAAACAAAACTCTTTCTGGAGCACATAGAGTACTCTCTAATCTGTTTTTAATGACCGTGTTCAACTAGTGGTATGATTCAACCTTTTGGTTGAAGTGCATAAATTTAGAGATTGCCACGTAGATAACTAAATGTGACCTCAGTATGTGCATTTTCATTGCGGAGGTGGACATATTAGTCAGCAGCTTTGGCACAAAAACTGAATATTCTTTGAGATTCCTAAGGCATCCTGCGTGTTCTCCAGCTGACCAAAAGCACCCTGTAGATCCTGAGTGAGGCGTGCCATGGATAACTTGGAGCTCAACATGTGTGGAATGGCAGTCAGTGCTATGTGTAGGACAGAATCATGCCCCAAGACGTTCAGTGGGTGCACAGATCAAGTCAACCTGATCTAAAGAAGACAATCATCTGCAATTACTCAGCTGAATGTCTCCATTGAGTGCAATAACTCGATTTCCAGTGGCTGTAGCAGAAGTGATGCTAGAAGCATGTTTGTGAAAACCTATTTTCAGCCTTCTAAATTTTGTATCCTAGTCTGTCAGCTGAATCCCAAATTGTTTGCCTCCTAAAACTAGGATTAAACTTCATCAGTGGTGTACGTGCCACAAAGAAAGATGAATTAAGTAAAGGACTTCTGTTGCCATTGCCAAACTTTTCCAGCAAACTGGCAGTTATGTACAAAGAGAAGGGATTTGCACAGCTGCAAACAGGAATTTTGGATTTGTTTCCTACCACCAATTCTTCCAGGCCTCTAAACATTTATAACTATTTACCCATCAGTAATAATTTTTTTGTTTTTTTTTTTCACTATAATGTGGACATAGGTTTGCTTTTCAAAAGTAGCATCTACTTTTTCATTTTTCCTAAAAGATATTAGTCTTCCATGTACACTTCTATATTATGTCTTAATTAGAACTAAAGCCTGTAGAAATACTATTTTCACTAGTTTGAGAAATACTCAGCACACATTACGTTTTGGTTTTATATTTTTTTTTTTTTCTGATTTTTCTGGTTTCTTTGTCTTTTACATTCTTGAAATAATGGGATCTCGGTACCAGTTCAGTAAAAAAAATTATTGCACATTTTTCTTCAGCTTCCTGCAAGTTACAGCAAGAGCACACATTCACAAAGAGTGTAATTCAAACACTAAGCTGAATATATCTATAAACCGACTTATTTGAGAAACTATTTAGTTCTTTCAACAGACAAACATTGAGGGACATAGAAATAGTTGGTAAAAACAACAGTGATATAACAGAAGGAAATCTGTAAGGAAGCTCATAAGACTTAAAATCCTTCACCATTAAAGAAAACAAATAAGGGCTCTCACAGTACACTCACAAAGAAGACAGATGCTGGATTCAATATCTGGTCAAAAAGTTATTTATCAAATCAAAGCCAACATCTTAATGGGTAGAATGTTCTCATTAAACTCTAATAGAAGTCTCATCCATGAGATAAAATCCATAAGACTTTATTTTAATCCTACTAAATCCTGTCAGGAACTTTTGTTATCAGTATCGCACACCATTCCCATAACTGTTCCAAAAAGATGCTTCTATGCTCTGCATCATTTTTTTTTCCATTAAAATTTATTCTTATTCTTATACTGGAATAATATTACACAAATAAAACATCCAATAAAAATCCCTTTTAAGAATGTTATGTTACTATTAAACATTGCATAAATTTAATATGAATTAGATTCTATTAAATTTAATAGGTTTTGAGTTATTGAGTTTAATTCATTTTCAATAAATTTCAATTAAGCCCAATTTGTTTCAATTTTTTATTAATTCCAGTCACTATCAATTATCTTCAATTAATTTCATCTTGTGCTACATTTTCAGGTAATTCTCCATTACTTTCAATTAGTTTCTATTAATTTCAAGTGGGTTTTGTGTCTGTTAACTGATTTCATAAGAAACAAATGTCCTCCTTTAATGTGGGTCTGCACTATTACTGCTTGTCCTCGTGCCATAAATGGGTAATTCAGGGCCAAACCCTCATGTGAGGATTCTGGCACAGTCCCAGTAATGTCAGTGTGGTATTGTTGAGCAAGAACAGCCAGAAACCTGATGTTTCCTGAGAACTGGAGAACGTCTGGGAGCTAAAACCAGTATGAATTTCACCTGAATCTTCCGTGAGGTCTGAATTTCACTCTAACCTTTCCAAACCTGCATACTCATTATCCTGCCTTACTGCTCTCATTTCTCAGTAGCATTGTGGAACAGAAACGTAATGCTCAAGAAAATGTGACTCCTCCCATCCTAAAATAAGACAAGATCACCTGCATTGAGGAAAGTCCCGTGGTACTACATCTCTAAGCCATATTATCCATATTGGCTGCCTCCTCTGGTTACAGTGACCATAAAGACATTTAGTTAAGACATAAACATTGTCAGAGTAGGAAAGCAAAAGTAGGTCAGATGAGCATCAATTCAAACATACATGGTTTGGTAACTAGCCCGATTTCCATGAAGGACAGACGAAAGATAAAGGAATGATCTTCTGTGTTGTTTCCACTTCAGTGCTCAGTTTAAGCTTGTGATCACTATAATTAAAACTCTCAGAGCTCTAAGTACACAGTTGTTTTGGGTAAAAACAATTATGATGGGAAAATTCATGTGGTAGAACAGGATACAAATATTCTTTGAGAGCATGGATGAAGAGATGGAGTTTCACAGAATAATGGAATCACAGTTCGGGTTGGAAGGGACATTAAAGACCTTCTAGTCTGATCCCCCTGCAATAAGCAGGGACATCTTCAACTAGATCAGATTGCTCAGAGCCCTGTCCAACCTGTCCCTCTGTGTTTCCAGGGATGGGACATCCCTTACCTCTCTGGGCAACTTCTACCAGGTTTTCACTACCCTCATTGTGGAAATCTAACCTAACTCTACTCTCATTTAGGTTAAAACCCCTTGTCCTGTTGCAACAGAGTCTGTCCCCACCTTTATGTTTGTATAATTATATTGATTTATTTACTGTCAGAGCAGCAGTTACCTCCAAGCAAGCTCTGCAAAGTGAGGCAGTCATCTTGCAATTGCACCCACAACAAATTTTTAATTTTATTATGTCAAAACTAAAGTTAAATAATCTCTTTACCATTCCTCCACAACAAAATTAATGATAGATACCAGTAGGTTTTATACTCTAGAAATTAAATCTTCACATCATTCAAAAGTGAGGGAAAACCATAATGTAACTGGAATTTAGCTGGAATACATCTCTGTCATCTCAGCTTGGTTTGAGTCTTTTCTCTCCATAAGCCACCTCTGGTGTAAAGTGTCCCAGACATCAAAATCTGGGGGAAGCACTGGTTGCAATCATTGGAGGCTTCACATTTTCCTTCACTGAACCCTTGGGGAATGTCCTGAAGCACAAGCAGCCCAAGAATCTGGTGGTCAACCCTCTGTGTTTATTTTAGTCCAATATTTTATATCCAGAGAGCCATAACTCAAAAGGCCTCTTCAAGCACGATGTGTCTGATGGTGTTTTACAGACCTGGTAACACATATGCAGGGAGGGCTGGCTATTTATTCTCACCAGGCATATAAGTGAAACACACCTGGAGCTAGGAAGCAATTTCGCTCTGCAGCCATGCAATTACGCGGTTTATCGTCACTGACTTTAATTCTCACCTCCTCCCAAACTACTGTCAGCTACAGGTTTCTTCCGTTGGTGAACCACACCAAAACAGTTCAGCTTTTTTTCATCTAGTAGCAGAACCTGCAAGAGATGCACAAATACAGCTCTCTTTTCAGCAGCTGAAAATGTGAGTGATAGAAGCACTTTTCTGAATTGGTATATTCAACCAAGATAATAACAGTTTTGCTTGTGCAGATTAGTGCTCAAAAGAAGTTACCACATTCAGACCAACTAGGTACAAATGTCTCAGCACCACTTTTCTAAAAGCTTTTCCTTTGCATGATTATATTTGGTGACTATTTCAGAATGCACAGATGTCAAGGATAGAGAGAACTGCAAAATAATTACAGGTATTTATGGGAAATTTGCCTTTCCTCCCAGATTAATTTATTGCATTGGGCTGCTACTGAAAATTTGGAGAATGAAGCTGGAATCACAGGCAAGAATTCTGGTTTTGAAAGTGTTTCTATCAAAAACTAAATAAATCAAGCTGAAGAAATATAAAAAGATGTTCAATAAACATGAAGTTGAGAAGAGGAAAGATAGCATGTTATCCACTGCTGTGTCAGCTGACATTCAGGAAGTTGGTGGTTTTTATTGAATATACTCTGCTTCAGAAATATGTATATCCATTTGCATTATAAAAGCTCATCTACAAATGTACTTTGGGTTTAAAATCCCATATGTTGGCTGCCTTACTAATACTGGTTCAAGTAAATTACGGATTGGCTTCACTAAATGCACATATCTATTTCAGTTAGAGTGTTCTAATTTGGCAACAAATACTGTATTATTTATTCTGTGGCACAGATCAGGTTATATAAAATTAATGGCTGAACTTCATTCATATGGACTGAATTAAAATGTGTTGGTCAGAATGGAAATGAAGGGGAGAGAAAAAAAGAAACTTGGATTTTATTAAATTTATGTCTGTTCCAGTATCAGCACTACACAGTGATGAACAAGTGCTGGGTGCAGTTAATACTTGCAAACAAAAAACCAAAAAAACAAAACAAAACAAAACAAAGTTAAAAAAAAAAAAGTTTAAAAAAAAAAACAAAAAAACACTGGCATAGTTTTTGCTTGTGGAGGTTTTAATTTGCAACATATTGGATTTTGCAGGTACCAATTTAGTATGAACTTGCTTTAAAATGCCCAAAACATTTATGGATTTTAAACATCACTGGTTTGCTTTGTTTTTTATGTATGCGAGTTTCAGGCACATATATTCTGGACGCCCTAGAATATTCTGAATGCTGCTTCTGTCTACAAAAAATGTCCTTGTGTTGTCTTGCCCATGGACATAGCTCAGAGCCCTCCTGCAATGCTATGCTAACCAGCTGAGCTCAGCAGTGACACCCGTTTCCTGTGAAGATTCTGAGTTATCCTGGACAAGAATGCCAGAAACACATGAGCAGGTTTTACCCCTGGATCACCTCTTTCAAATATGGCCATTCCCGGAATACACTCAAGTTGTTTAGTCTCTTGGCTTCACAGTTAAAAAGCAACTCACCAACTGAAGAATAATTTTTTTTTTTGGCCAGAGCTCAGAAAAGTGTATGCGATGTTTTCTTTCCAATGGTAGTCCCATTCCATTCAGGAATGCTGCTGTTATTCACATATCTGAAGAGAAGGTGTTTCCTCGTACTCCCTGCATGCACTGTGGGCACCCAAAATGCCTCAGGCTCAACCACATTCATACTGCCCTTCATTTGAGCCCTGGCTGTATCTTCAAATAGTGACACACCTGCCTACCCAACCCCACACCTCCTGACTTTGGTGACTGTAAGCTTACAAAAAAAAAAAAAAAAAATTAAATTAAGTAAAACACACCCTTGAGCTGACGGAAAACACAACTATCCATTTGCTGAACGGGCGACAGCTGGAAGTAAACGGGTATTTGAGCTGGCATTCAAATGACTTGGTACATGAAATCAAGAATTTTCTCCTCAGTTTCCAAAAATCCCATATTGCTTTATCCACATTATCAGAGAGATCGCAGAGGGGAGCTCCACTCCTCAAAAAGTCTAGAAAGAAACTCGTGAAAGAAGGAGACAAAGGTTTTTTTGGCTACTGGTCCACATTGTGATAGTTGCTTCTGGAACACATCAGAGTGACTGTAAACCTCAGCAGTTTCAGAACAAAATGTAAAACATTCTTCCATTGACCTCACTTTCCCACAATAACACCACATAAAATAACAGAGAAAGGGAAAAAAAAAAAATACAGAGTGCTTTATGACTGCACTTTAATAAATCAATAGGGGGTTTAGATACCACAGTGGTAGCTGCTGTATAAATACCCAGACAGGAAGATCCTGTCCTGGAAAATTAGAATAGGCAGTTCCTGAACCTGTTATTGTCCAGTTTTGCTTGAAGTAGGCGAAAGTGTTATTTTTTTCCCCACTGTCAGAGAAAACTCGTCTAAATAAATACATCTCTGTGTCACTGGTGCTGGGTATAGCACCCAAGAAGTTTTCTGTGTGATTCAGTCAAGAGAAGAACTACAACTTACTCATATTTCTGGTTATAGACAGAAAAAACACAGCAGAGCTGAAATTAACTTTCGTGTCTGCATGTAAGTAATGAAAACAGAGGAAAAAAAAGGTGTGCAAGATAGCCATATATTATTTCTGAGTTTCAGAAAGACAGAGATATTTCACTCTTGATGATTTCCCTTCTTTTACTGATGCTTTTAACGTTACATTATTCTCTTCAGAGACAATACAGTGTATTTAGCTAAATTATCTGGTTTTAGGCTGAGACCTAAGGACTGACCATCATACAAATTCTCCAACATGCAACACGGCAAACACTGCATTTCATTACAGTACAATGCTCTGTTTTAGCTTGGAAAAGGAGATGTGTAATGGATACCATCTACACAGACACAGAGAAAATAGCCTTGACTAAGCTGAGAATCAGGGATTCCAATAAGACAATAATTTAAGGAATGCAGCTGAAGAGAAGGAAATGCAGAATGTGAAACCTGGAGGAGGTCAGGGTTACAAACAGGCAGGACAGAGTGCTATGGGAAGGTCAAAAGCCAATTAAGAGCATGATGGAGCAAGGGCCAGGTTTCTTGCAACAAAGTGGGTGATAATGTCAGGAAGGTGCTAGGAGAATCCCACTGGAAAACAGCAGAGCAATAATAATAGTATGTGGCTGGGAAAGGAAGCTGTGAAGAATTGAATGTAATTGGAAGTAGAAATAGAGTTTCAATGGATGAAAGGGGGGAAGAGAAATTAAAATTAGATAGAAGATCTCTAGGAATGGATTGGCCAAAGTCCATCTTTGCAGGCTGAAAGATGAAAGAACAGGAAAAGCTAGTCTGGGGCTTAATTGCCACTGTCATAGTTAATGAATTATTAACAAGTAAATTTTGAAATTGAGTAAATTCTTTCTCTGTCTCAGCCAGCTTGCACTTCTTACAGTCACCAGTGAAGCGCAAAGCTCTTTTTACAATTCCTTTCCCTTCTGTTACACAATGGCTGGCAGCACACTGCTTGGATGGTTTCCTTGTTAGAACCTCCTCTATGGCTCCTTTTGGGTGGAATTCTCCCGCTACAAGCCTCCACAATATGATGAATTCTTGATAAAGCTCTGCTAATGACATTACTACAGAAGTTGCTCCAGTACTTCCATGGGTTATCCCAGGCTTAAAGGTCATCATAATTACCATGAATTTATGTAAAACCAGTGCAGTAAGCCAAGCTTAATGGTATCAAGAATTGTGCAGGACCCACAGACCACAATGCTGTAGTTTGTTTTCTTGCTCAGGGAATTTTCTAGATTATGGTGGAACAAGGAAGGGACAGGTACTTAGGAACCCACTTTTAAAACTTCCATCATGACTTCATTTATAATTGACAAAAAAGAACAAATTATTACAATATCCTCAAAATAAAACTAGGCACAGCATTTTTCTAATCTCGTCTGTGGGCATCACACAGCCGTCTGTGTTTTGAGTGACGCTTCTGCATCCTTTCCAGCTAGAGGGGACAACCACAATTTTCTCATACCTCAAAGAAGAGATATAAATATGTACCTGCCAGGGTTTGAGGGCAGAAGAGGTGAGAGAGCAATAGTTTCCTCCTCTGTCAGTCCTAATGCAGTTATAAGTCCTAAACCTGAGAAATCCTGTCCCATCCTCTATATCTCCAGCCACAGTTCGGCTATTTGTCCTCCCGGACATAAGGAAATATATAATTATTTTTATTTTCCTAAATAGAGGAGAAATGAAAAGGGGGAGACCACACAATCTCCCAATCATGATTTTTCATAAATTCCAGAAAAGGTAACTACTTAACTTAAACACAGAGAATGTTCAACCAAAGTTAACATCTACTGTCTGCTGTAAATTTTGCTCATTTAAATCAAAAGCACTTTTCATTGGTGAGCTTCTTCCAGCTAGCATTACTATTTTTGGCTTAGCTGTAGGCTTGCGTATCCCTGCTGCCATAAGCTTGGTATGGACATTAAATGAGCTTGCAAAATGAGAAAATGCACAGAAGGAACTTGACTGGTCCTTGAGGTGATACTGGCAGAGAACAGAATTCTGCAGCACCTTCTACACAAAGGCAACCAGAATAGACCACGGAAAAGATGCACAGCCAGATTTAGGGAACAAGTTAAACATGAGGAGCTTCTGGTGGATACATAAAGATGGGTATAATTAACCCAGAGCAAGATCAGTACTCATGGATCAGCAGACACCAAAGGCAGGGATCAGAAGATCTGCTGCTGCTGTGTTCAGCCTGCTGGGATCTGTTGCAGCTCACAAATTCTGTGTGTTTCCTTCAAAAGGGGAGAACACAGCCTAAAGCAGTCACTATCTGGAGATGCTGACCAGAAACAAAGCTTTGCTGTTGTCAGCTCCAACTGTTTAGTATTTTGCTTTTCTCCTTGCCGGCTCTGTGAGCAGCTGTTTGCTCTCCTCCCTGGTGTAAAGCAGGAGTAGCTTCAGTCAACATGGTGCTGTTTCTCTGTTCATCATATGGTAAAGATCTAATACGTTCTTCCTCCCGGGAGAGCAAAATGCAGCCAAGAGAATATGCTGGCCTTGTTTTCCTTGTTCTTACGCCAACATGGGCTGTTATCATAAGAGTTTTTGTTTTTTGTTTTGTTTTTTGTTTTGTTTTGTTTTGTTTTGTTTTGTTTTGTTTTGTTTTGNTTTTGTTTTTTGTTTTGTTTTTTGTTTTGTTTTGTTTTGTTTTGTTTTGTTTTGTTTTGTTTTGTTTTGTTTTGTTTTGTTTTGTTTTGTAGTGAGGAACAGTTCCCATCTAGATGAAAATAAAGAGGAATCAGCCCTATGTGGTGCGTCTTTCTTGCAAGTACAGTAATGTGAAAGCAGTGCAAGAAATAGAGGGGGCAGTCATATTAAGGAATTCAGGATCTAGGAATATACTTCTCGTGTATCACTGAGACTCTTGGTACTGATTGCATCTATGAGGATTAGCTTGTGCTGTGACTGAGGTGAAGACTTCTGTGCCCAAAGCCAGGTAGAGATTACCATGTTCTCAAGCCCTCCTGCAAATGGGATAATCAGTGTGATCTCCTCACAGCCAGCTTAAATTCCCCCATCCTGCAGCCCAAGTTGAGTTATCTCTGAAAACTGCCAGAAGTCTGCAGTTCTGGTATGAAAGGAACACCATATTAAACACTTCTACACACTGCCATAATGCATGAAAGAATGTTTTCTGGCTTGGAAGACTTGAGAAATTTGAAGCGTGAAAGTCATCCTCACTTACGCTGATTTCATATCAAGGTATCAAATCCACCCTGACTGTTATCAGTTGTAAACCAGAACAACTTCAGAAGCTTTCCAGGGGCAATCAACTTCTGTCCAGTGTCAACACCCAGTTGTGTGACAAGGGTTATCTCATACACTGGCAAGTACATATAAACGAACAACCCATGGCGAGGTCATGGGATGAAAAGGCAATTGTTGACAAACCTAACTAACCTTAGCTGGAGGCGATAGAAGTCATGGAATCGTAGGATCATAGAATCATTTGGGTTGGAAAAGATCTCTGAGGTTATCTCGTCCAGCCGTTCCCCAGCACTGCCAAGTCCAGCACTAAACCATGCCCCCAAATGTCACATCGAAACCTCTATGAAATCTCTGCAGGGGTAGGGACTCCACCACTGCCCTGGGCAGCCATGAGAGGGCTGGGAAATCCTTTTGCTGAAGAAGTTTTTCCCAATACAATCCACCGTAAACCTCCCCTGGGGCAACCTGAGGCCATTTCCTCTCCTCCTGTCCCAGTTCCCTGGGAGCAGAACGTGACACCCCCGGCTGCCCCCTCCTGTCAGGAGTTGGGCAGAGCCACAAGGTCCCCCCTGAGCCTCGTTTTCTCCAGACTGAGCCTCCCCAGCTGCCTCAGCAGCCCCTCAGCAGATCTGTACTTGGTGTGCACCAGCAGACCTGGCTGTGGGTGAGGTGGACTTTCTCGTGCTCTGTCATAGACATTCCCTGTGCCCCTGCCTCTTTCCCAACCCCTCTCAGAGGACAGGGATGGTGTCCCCAAGGCAGAAGGTGTCATCTGGCTGTGAAGAGCAGACAAGAGAGGGAATGGCTGTCCCAGACATGGCCACTTCTCCTCAGAGGGACCACTGGTGGGCAGCTGATGCTGCTGGACTCCTCAGCTGTCTCTGGTGGGCATACTTGAGATGTTGCCCCTAGGCAGGACCATGCAGTGAAGAAATCCACTGCTCTCAGAACAATACCATCATTTTTTGGCAGATTTAAAAGCCATTCCTGCAGGGAGTACGTGGTCATGGGCTGAGGGGTGCAGAAAATTTCTCTTCTTAGGAGTGGTTAAGAGATAAGGAAACAAGTAGTGAGAGCACATAATTTATTTTTGCAGTGGGGAGAATTTAGCAGATGGTTTCCCCATGAGCCACACTGTGCCCACTGTTCTTCACAGTATCCACATGTAATCTGAAAAAGGAACAGCACTTGCAGGTGTTAAAAATTATACAGGGCAGTCAAATCTAATACTGAATTCAAAGAGTCACAGAATTATCCTGTGGTACTGTCTAACTGGATAATAAAATGGTTGAGAAAATTTAATTTCTACAAATGCAAAGTAACGTACGTGTGGAAAAATAACCCTAACTATACATATTCATTGATGGCTCCGAATAAGATTTGTATCGCTGTACTTCATTTGTGTGTTCTGAATGGAATATACTATCCCATTGTCTTGCGAAGAATATAGTAGAACTGGAAGATGTGGAAAGAAGGTGACAAAGACAATCAAGGGCATAAAACACCCACTAGAAAATGAAAATAAACTGTTATGGTGGATATAACAGAGATCTATAGAAGCAGGAATGGTGTGAGGAAAGTAAGGAAGAGAAATAATTCACTTTTTCACAATACCATATCTTCAAGACTCAAAAAAAATGGTTAGACAGAAAATTTAAAAGGTGGGCTTTCTTTTTGTGTCCTTTTCTTTTGTTTTTGGGGTTTTTTTCTTGGTTTGTTTTTCTTATTTTGGTTTTGGTTTCATCTGTTTGGTTTTATTTTTTTTTTTTTTCTATGCTGTACATTGAACTGTGAACCTTTGTCACAGAATTTTCCAGAAACAAAAAATTATCCACAGGTTCAAAGAAGAGATTAGACATCCATGGAAGTCCACAGATTGAGCTGCTATTAAATACAGCAGCCCATCTGTGGCCTCCAGTTCAGCATTCCCTGTAATAGTTACTGCTGGAAAGTTGTCCCAGGGGGATCACAATGCCCTTTTCACACACCCCAGGCTTTTTTGCACTCTTCTGGGCATCTGTTGTAGCTGCTATGGAAACAACATCCTGATAAATATCTGTCCTGATCCACTATCTTACATCTCTATGTTGTTGGAGGAAAAAAAAAAAAACATGAAAACCCCTGACTAGATTAGTAAGATTAGTATATTAATTTAACCCGGATCCTGCTGTTTTGCTTCTCACAGCAATCATCTGGGCCCACAAAAATTCTGTGACCAATTGTAAATACAATTTGCATAAATGATCGTGCTCATTTGCATATAGTTGCTTCCTTTGCTTCCTTCCCTCAGGGACTGACAATCTGTTCTCTCTGCAGAGAGTTTGGGATTGCCTTGCACCTCTGAATTATATAATTTCACTCCCTTTCCTTTTTCCTCTTATTCATTTCTTACATTTTATCATATTTCTTTTCAGGCTGAGCTGAGTCCCCAGCTCACCATAGTTCTGCCTTGCCTTATGTCTCTTTGCTCTTTCCAAGAAAATTCTTTTTGATGGATATCTGAATAGTCCCTACAATGTGTAATCACATCAAAAGAAGATATTAAGAACTTTTTATCCTTTTGATGTACATTCAGCTTGCTCTAACTCAAAACTGTAAAATATTTAGACAATGTGAGAAACTGTTTGGTATAAGGCAAATATACTCTTGCTTATTGCACCCCTCCATTTTTTGAACTGTTTTAAAATGGCCCAAATTGTAACTTTCAGGAGAATGAGATTGGCAGGCACTTTAGGTAATTTAAGTCACCTCTCTCCCTGGAAAATCAAACTTCCTAATTCAAGCGGAACAAATATGCAAACCAGACCCTGTATTTTACTTCCTTTTAGTGAGAAAATTTTAAAAAGAAAATGTCTTTCTGAACAACTTAATACCTTTTTTCCAATTTTTAATCCAGCAAGATAAAGAATATTTTTATTATTAATAAAAACCTTTACTGGTCTGCTGCTCATTGCCCGTAGATGGCTGAGGAGGATCAGAGTACACACCTGGCTTTTTTCCATCAAGGGATTCCTGTTCTTTCCTCTGTGACTGCTGTTGTCTTCTGCTCAGTGTTATTTTAGATCTGCAATAAGCAGATTATAGAAGATGTCCTAAAAATCGGATACAATCCCATAAAAAGCTGATTTTCAGACTGAAAAACTTTAAGATTTAATCTGTCAATGCTTTCTTGCTCCACAGCACTATTAAGAAGCATTCACCAGGTTATAGGGATACCAAACCTCATCTGAAGATTAAAACCTCCTGTCAGACAAGACTGCTCTGGATCACTGCAGCTATTTTCTGGTCATCAAACACCCATCACACAGGAGATAAAGTAATTTATAGGGTGAATACAATTATAGAGCCCTTCAACCATAGGAATACAACCTTCCTGGCCTCTTTCCTAATGCAAAATTATGTAGTTCATGTGATTTTCATACACTGCTAAATTTTGTCTGCGGGATATTATGTGAGGCTGTAATGGAGGGATGGGCTCTAATTAAAAGACTATTCTAGTATTCCCATTGATTCCCTCCCAGTGATACCAGTTGTGGGGCTGTTGGGCTGGTTTTCCATCGTTTCATAGGATATGCAAGTGTCTCCTGTGGGACCCTCCTCCAGGAATGAGCACCTCATGGAGCACCCACCCAGAAGAATTTGCCCAGCCAGGTGCAGGTATTCAAACACCAGTGCTGGGATGTGCGCTGGGGCCCCTGGTAAAGCACATGCAACAGAACGAGATGGGACCCACTTCACAGCCAGCACAAGCCAAGCATGAAGCCACTGATCCCACAAGTCTATGCAAATGTATAGAGCAAATCCGAACTGGCTAATAGCCAGCCATATATTTTAACCACCAGGCAGACCTTTCTCTCCCATTAGAGGGTGCAGTCATCACCTTTGCAAACCTAGAGTATCACTAAAAAGAGACCAGCTGAGCTTCCCTTCTGTTTCCTCGAGATGTGTGATGCTGTGAAAATACTACAGGCAGCGTGAGCCGGTGCACGAACAGCGCCGCGGATTAAAGCGCGGCATTCTTTTCAGCCCTTGTGCAGGAAGCCATCGCATAAAGAGGAAACCAACAATGATAAATGGGCTCAATCTGTGTAAATCACCGTGCCAGAGGGAGAGATTATTGAAACATGGTAGCATTTTGGGAGAGCATGGTCCAAATGGGATGATGTCTGGTCAGGTACGGTACCAGCTGCGTGAACCGCAGTCTCATTTCCAGGTCATCTTGAAGCTGTGCTGCATATCTTCTGTGGGGTGTTATTAGTTCATGATAATCACACTCTCTGCAGTTCCTTTACTGCCATTATAAAAATGCTTTTATGTTGGGTAGATGTGTTATTTATTACGTGCTAGGAGGAAATGAAGTTGGTAGTTCTGAATGTTGAACAGCAGTTGGAGCTGAGCTGCACAGTTCCTGGTCCCAAAGAACTCTGTCTCCTGTTTCATAATAATAATAGTGATTTATCCCCTGTGTTATTAAGCCATTTGAATGACTCCATGCAGATCTTGGGGCCAGCATTTTATTCCTCTCATCTAAGCTGAAGCTGTAATAGCAAAGAATGACTTTTTTTTTTTTTTTGCTTTTTTACATTTTTCTATATTTCTTTTTCTTTTTTTTCCTTTTTTCTTTTTCTTTTCCTCTTTTGCTTTCTCTTTCTCTTTCTTTCTTTCTTTCTTTTCTTTCTTTCTTTCTTTCTTTCTTTCTTTCTTTCTTTCTTTCTTTCTTTCTCTCTCTCTCTCTCTCTTTCTCCCTTTCTCTCTCTCTTTCTCCCTTTCTCTCTCTCTTCCTCTCTCTTCCTTTCTTTACTTTTTGTAATTTTTCCTTCAGCGCCTTCTGCACCTTCCTTCCTTCTGTGCCTTCTGCGCCTTCCACACCTTCCTTCCACACCTTCCATGCCTTCCTTCTGTACCTTCCTTCCTTCCGTGCCTTCCCTCCTTCTGTGTCTTCCTTCCTTCTACACCTTCCTTCCACGTGTTCCATGCCTTCCGCGCCTTCCTTCCGCGCCTTCTGTGCCTTCCTTTCTTCCGCACCTTCCTTCCGCGCTTTCCTTCTGCAGCTTCCTTCCTCTCTTTCTCTTTCATCTAAACATCCTTCAGGGAAATGTCCATACTTGGGCAGATGGTACAGTTCAACATTTGTTGGCTCATACCCCTGTTGTGATGAGTGTTTTGAAGTTATTATTATGAACTAAATAAAAATTTCTTTTAAACATCATTTAAAATTCTACCTTAACATAAAAAAATAATTTAGTACAAATTAATTTTTTTTTGGCAGGTCACTGACATAATTCCAGTGAAATGCGACATCCTCCTCAATGATAAAGAATTATTTCAGCCCAAGCTTTTTGAACACCTATTTTCTCATGCTTTTTCTGAATATTGAAAGCTTTGGATGAGGTCAATGGGTTAAAAAAAAAAAAAAAAATCCAAGCAAAGAAAAATCTCAAAATAAAACAAAAGATTTCTTTTCTCTTGCTCCATGATGTAAAAAACCTGTGTTCACATATGAGCACTAATCAATCCCTGGTATATTAGGTGGGCTTCAGTACATCTTAACTTCAGAAGTAGGACCCTGTTCACTGATTAAAGGTCTAAACAAATCAGTATCTGTACACGTAAACAAGTTCACCTTTCAGCCAGCACAGGTTATATTTGTTGCCCAGGCTCCATGGGAAGAATCTCACAGCGATGTCTGGAGATGGAAGTGGGACAGTTTCCCCTTTTGTATTGTTTTCTCCATAGCAGAGGAATAGAGATTACTTCATTCTTTCAATGTATATGCCACCAACTGTGCAAAGAAATTCCTTAAATTATGATGAAATTGCTCATTTCCTGAAGTGAACACAACAAACTAACAGGCACAGTAATTTTTAGTAGATTTGGATTCAATTCAATTTTCCAGATGTTCGCCTGCAATCAGCCTAGGAACTCAAATCTCAGAACGGTGCTATTCACACAACAGCTGTTGCAAATTTTTCTTTTGAATCACACCAATCTAAGTGTGGATTTGTTTACAGGCAGCCTCAGTCTTACATGAGGAACTGACTGATTACATTAAAAAAAATCTCAAAAATGTTTTTCTGACCATTTACGCAGTTTCACTATTATTATATTATGGCTCCTTTTTAAAGTAATCTTTCTCATGAATTAGTATATTTAGGCTTTTTTACCAGTCAGTGACTTCTGCTGTTGAATTCAATTCTTTAAAAAAAGCTCTGGGGTTTTTTGGTTTATTTGTGTGTGGTTTTTTTTTTTTTTTTTCTTTTTTGAGTGAGCTTCCTATCAGGAATGTGTTAGAAGGAAGTAGCAGAGTGGTCACTGAAGATATATTTGAAGTCCATTGTCATCAGTGTTTGCATAAGCTCACCTGCTTCAAGGAGTGCAGTTAACAGACACTCAGTCCAGCAAAAATTAGCAGCACCTTTTGTCAGCCCTTATACAGTTCACACCTTAAATTGCCACCTTATACACAGCTCAGTGTCCGTTTTCTGATTTACAGGAATAAAAAATTATCCAGCACTTCTTTCACTAATTTATTCCAGTTGTCAGCTGTTCTAACTGTGTCCAAGCTTGTATTTGACTTCTCGTGCAGGTTTTTTTTTTTTCTTATGCCTGGATTTGTTTTATTGAAGCAACCAACCATCTAACCTTCCCTAGCTCATCCACTTCTTGTAGTTGGAGAACAAAGCAATTTATGTGTATTTACTGTTATGCATGCAATTTGTGTTTAACTTTTACTGTCTAAGAACAGTTCATCTGAACCAAGTCAATGGAGAGAAAAGTAGGATGACTTTTGTCATATTTAAGTGTGCCCCTTGGTTCCTTTGGATTCATCTGCATGTGTCGGCTGGCCACAGGAGACAAAAAATCAACCATATCTGGATCATATTATTTCCACTTGGGTTTGTATGACTAAAACTGGCATCTTCTACCTCTACAATTCCTGCCCCAGCCAGAAAAGAACACCCCCAGATTTCCAAATCCGGTCTTTCCTTTATAGGGAGAGGTAGAACCTGAATGCAGCCTGCAGGAATGTCACTGTGCTGAGCAAATACTTGAAAGAGGCTGTTTGAAGGTGACTTGTAAAAAAGAGGGAGAACAACTTTTACATGGGCAGATAGTGACGGGACAAGGGGAAATGGTTTTAAATCAAAAGAGGACAGATTTAGATTAGATGTAAGGAAGTTCTTTAGTTAGAGGGTGTTGGGACCCTGGCACAGATTGCCCAGAGAAGCTGTGGTTGCCCCATCCCTGGAAGTGTCCAAGGCCAGGTTGGAGGAACCTGGGATAGTGGGAGGTGTCCCTGCCCATGGCAGGAGGTGGAACTGGATGAACTTTAAGGCCTCATCCAACCCAAACCATCCTGTGATTGTCTGAAGTATCTTGGATGGAAATCTGGAGATGGCTGTAGCTGAGGGATTGATATGTTTGTGAGAAAGCTCTCATTTACTGGCATTCTCACCAATGAAGATTTGCAGCCAAAAGGCTAACTAAATGTCTAGCTAAATGATAGTAAGTTTTGTTGTTTTCTTTCTTTTTTAAGGCAGAAAAATGTTACGCTTTTCTATTTACACGGAAATTTTCACTGTTAATGATGTAATCCAAACAACTAATGCTGCGAATTCACTAGATGTTAGACACAAGGTAATAAAGGAGATTTAGTGTCAAGGGTTCTTATACGAGATTAATGAAGCTGGGGTACATTTTTTCAAGCTGCCTACAAAGCTGGTGTTTGACAACACAATGTGTCTGGTGATATTCTGGTGCAAGTGTCTTACAGACTGATGGACAAAACTAATTTAGCTAGAATGTGAAGTGCAGAACCAGGGGGCTTATTGGAAAGAGTTACATACAGAGAGAAAAGCTCAAGTTACCTGAATTACACAATATCTTTAATTCATAGTGCTACTGAGCCAAAGGTGTAGGGAATATGGTAGTGAATTATTCACATTTTCCAAAGTCCTTAATGTTTATACTACTAAACAACTGTGCAATGTGTTAATAAGGAAAATTAAATTTGTGGGGGTTTTGCTTTTTCAGTGTTGCTTCTTCTAATGTCTTTCCAAATTTTCACATGACTGTTTGGAAGGGTGAATTAAACAGTAGGTATTTAATTGATTCATTCCATCTACTTATACAAGACCACTCTTTTCCACATTTCAAGGAAATGGACAGTGCGTCCTTTCTAATACATGTAAACAGAATAACACCTTTCCCTAAAAGTTAGTGGAATGACTTCTTTTTTTCCAGAATATTTTCCTGTTTGACAAGTTGTGTTATGAAAGAGCTTATCTGTTGCCCACTTGCTTCTGCTATGTGGAACTACCTAGACCTGCCACTGATTCGGTAGGTACAGCAGTGTACTGTTCTGTAATATCAGAGACACAGCAATTTGCTGCAGTAAAAAGACCTTCTTTTTGAGTGGATGCTCCTGAATAATTGTCCCAAATAGGATCATACATACAAACGTGCACACATGCATGTTTATCTGAGAAAACTTTACAGAATAAATCTGCAACAGTTAGTAACATTCCCCATTTTCCTCTCAAGGGAATTGAGACTAGAGAAGAAATGCATGGCAATGAAATAAACCTGATTAATTTTCAAATGGAGGAGCTCTCACCACTGAGGATTTTGGTTTCTGTTGTTATTGTTTTAAATTTTAACATATGCATGTGCATAGAAATAGCTGGAGTCTGCTTTAAAAACCACTGGAGTAATTAAATGAAATTAACTTGATGAATGCTATCGTATGCATCCTGATTGCTGAGTACTGAATTTCTGTCTTCCTTTAATAACTTGGTGAGATAAAATGATTTTAAACTGAATATGATACATTCAATTCAGCAGGCAGCAACTGGAGAAATCCAAGCTCATCCAACAGATAAAGAAAACTGTATGGCTTGTGAAATACACACATTGATTTCAAATCACACGCTCTTCATTCAAAAAAAGTTGTCTGAGACATCATCAGGGAAGTAACTTGGTTTCATTCGACTGTGCTATAGATGACACAGATACCCAGTTGTGGTTACTGGAGAAGACTAATTACAACTGCTAGGATGTGCCAGTGCCTCCCAAGAAGAGGGAAGATTTCTGGTTTCTGTTCTTTTCCCTCCTTTTCCCCTTCTCTTAACTCCTTTTCTTCCTCTTCTCTGAATCTCTTCCTATATTTCCATCATCATTTTTCCTCACTTTTTTCTTACACTTTAGATTAATCAATTTCTCTTTTCCACCCCTATATTCTATCAGACTAACACCCTTCCTAAAGAATGTTCCCACGTTTTGGTTTTTTCCTTGCATCCCTGCCCTGAAGGTTCTCTTCCTATATCCTGACATTATTCAGGTCCCCAGTGTGTGTTGCACTTGGTTTGTTTATTTTTTTTGTTTTTTTTTTTTGGCTGCAGAATGACCATTCCGGTAAAACAAGCTAAGTATTATTTTCACAATTGGTATGTTTCTTAGGTAATTAATATAGCTAAGTACCTCAGACTGCGATTAGAGTCAGTGTTCCCCTTCTCCTGATAGATTGGTGAAAATCAATGGAGCTTCCAAAGCATTCAAAACATCGCGTAGATGTGGCAACTGGGAACATGGTTTAGTGGTGAGCTTGACAGTGCTGAGTTAATGACTGGACTCAATAATCTTGGAGGGCTTTTCTAACCTAAAGGATCCTATGATTATATAAATTTTTGGCAAAATAGAGCTGTATTAAAACTACTGCAATTCAGGCTGTTTTACCTCAAAGATTTGGGGTTTGGCAGACTTTTTCTGTATCCTGTCATACTGCTTTTGCCAGACTCTGGGCAAACTCCTGGCAAACTCCTTGTGGAGAGCCACAAAAACAGGAATCCTGCTTTCTGGTACTCTTTACTCTGACTGGCCTGCTGAACATAGCCTGAAACCCTGAAGGGTCTTCACCTGTACGTTTATAATCATGAGGTCAAGTCATCCCATAAGTAGGAAGAAATTCTTCCCTGAGAGGGTGGTGAAGCTGCGCACAGAAGCTGTTGTCCCCATCCCTGGAAGTGTCCAAGGCCAGGCTGGACAGGGCTTGGAGCAACCTGGGATAGTGTTAGGTGTCCCTGCCCATGGCAGGGGGTGGAATGAGATGAACTTAAGGTCCCATCCAGCCTAAACCTCTCCGTGATTCTCCGATTTTATTCTAAACTCACTGAGGTTGAAAGTCCTGGACAGTTCCCTTAAAGGCTCTTCAGCATCTAAAACCCACTTTGAGTCATGCTCAAAACCCAAACAGTCAAAATCTACCTCAGAAGAGAAACCTTGATAGTTCTGGTGTATACTCAGTTCTGATGAATTGTATTACGTGCACAAAATGATTATTTTGTCCATGTGGCTGATGTATGCAGTCACCAGCAGCGGCAGCAACTGAGTGGCTAGTGGGTGTAATTTAAGGGCTGAACAGAAAAATCTCAGACATGAATGGAAAACAAACTCTGATATACGTCAGCAGGTTTCAGAGTTTTTTAATCAAATTAATATCCTGTTCATTCATTAAAAAGGTGGTAATATTTTCAGGGTTCCTCAGTGCATAAGTTCACTTGAAAATCAGACAGGGTGGAGGTGTTTAATGAGAAGCTGAAAATTTCAGTCTCCCTCTCTTCCTTGAATAACCATTAAATAATTCAATGCCTCTGTCCCCCCTTGTGAAATAGGGATAACAGCGCTTCCCTTACTGAGTAGGGAGAATGAAAGTTCATAGAATAAATATTATTTTTTAAATATTAATGAGAGTTATGTAGGCATTTTGAGTCAGCCAAAACCCTGTCATCAGCTATGAGGTCTAACCTTTCATTGTTTAGTGTTACGAACTTTTTTTCAGGGATTTTTTTCCGAATTGGACACTATTCCTTTGCACAAAATGGCCACCAGCAAAGCCTAAGAAAATTATGATTTTCAAAGCTAGTGGTAAAAAATGGAAATTAATCATAATGGTGTTCCAGAAAAGCCTATTTTGCTCTTGCAGGAGTGTTTTCCATGAGAACTTAGAGCAGAGGGGAGACATGCATAATATATTTCTCAGTATTAATAAGTTCTTCTTCTGCTTGAACATAACAAAAGAGATTTTAATCACTGTGGTTATCTCTCTCTTTGAAGCGAATATCACATATTAATCTTTAGACAAAATTGGAGCAAATGAAGGTAAAAATCTAGGATATAAAAGGACCCTCAGAATTCTTATTGAAAACAATGATGACCCTTATTGAAACCATCATATTAAAGGATCCAGTTGTTTTTTTTGCTTTTTTTTGGTTGTTGTTGTTGTTTTTTTGACAGGAGCTCCTTATTTTCTGCCCTTGAATAGCATTTCCCTAAATAAAATTGCACCGTACAAAATGCCATTATGATTTCCAGTATTCATTTCCAGAGGGGCTCCTGCTAGTCCGTAGCTATAACTATGATGAAAAGGGGCTGTGGACAGCCTGTTGCAGTAATGCTAACTCCCCATCTATCAACCCAGCAGATTATACGAGTGGCATCTCCCTAGAATAGAAACTCGGAGATATAATAATCAATGAGACCTGGCATGCTGAGTGCCTACAGGAATCTATTGCTATAAAGGATGCCAAATTATTATTGCTTCGCAAAATCTATGGAATTGTAGTCAGCAGGGCTGAGACCAGGAAGAAAGGCATTAAGGGTTGACTGAGTATTTTGTTGATGGTCTCTGTTTTTAGAGCTCTACATGCCATTGTAGTGTATGGTTTGGAATTTCATGCCGGTTCAATGTTGTGATTTCAAAAATCAGGAGCCGTAGGGGCCAAAGCAGGATCAAAAACAACGGTGTCCTTTCCACATTGTTTTCTCCTCACTTGATACAACCTGATTATTGACAGTATCAGTGTGTGAGATGGATCAGGAAGCTGAGCTCTCTCTCTCTGGCTCTGAGGGGAAATTTCTTGCTTTTGTGTTATTGTTGTTCAAACTATTGAAGGTTTTTAACCTGGACATGTTTCTTCCTGCGATGTGAGTGCAGGAAGAAACATTCAAAGGCAGAAAAGAGCAGCTGTAACTCTTTAGTCGGATATTCCCTCCAGACCCCTCTGATCAAAACCTTACAGAATGCAGAATCTGGTAATCAGCCTAAGGTCTGCTTTGTTCTCTGTAGGCTCATTCACTCTTCAGTGACTCTGCAAGACCAAGGACAAGTAGGATCTTAATTTAACAATAGCTGCTGGGGGGCCTCAGTGAAGTAAGATGAGACAAATCTGGCCACTAGTGGCTTATGTTAGAGGTGCCTAAGCTTCTCCAGATACCCAGATTCTGGAAACAGGATCATGAGGATTGGAGACATCCAGATTAATCAGCAGTATAACACAGCTAAGAGCATTTACACGCTGGAAGTTAACACACTCTTCAACTGATGATATTGTTCCCATTGACAGTTACGCGCCTGGTGTGTAACTTATAATTAGCAAGTTATTACAAGGTCAAGCTCAGGTCTTCATACGCTTGCGGTATGCTCACTGTTACAGGTGTGCCTTGTATTTTGTCCCAGTGTTCCTGAAAACACAGAGATCTGCTTGAGCTAAACATAAAGATCTGCTTGAACCATTTAGATGAAGACAGTGAGAGATCACACAACCGCACCCAAGACAACTCAGTTCTGCTAAACTATTTCTCTTACTGATGATGTGCACTGTTGACTTTTCATGTATATGAAACCTTTGCATACTTTTAAGCACATGAAATAATACTAGAAGCAAATTAAGTGATGATCCAAGATTCAGTCCCACCCTTTAATTTGCCTTGTGATAATGTAAGCGTATACTAGAGAAAAGGAGACTGAGGCAACACCTCCTTGTGGTCTACAGTTTTCTCATGAGGGGAAGCAGAGGGGCAGGTACCCATCCCTCCTCTCTTGTGACCAGCAATAGGATCTCAGGCAATGGCCTAAAGTTGTGTCAGGGGAGGTTTAGCCTGGATATCAGGAAAAGGTTCTTCACCCAGAGGGCGGCTGGGCACTGGAACAGATTCTCCAGGGCAGTGGTCACAGCACCAAACCTGAAAGAGCCCAGGATGGGTTTTGACAACATTCTCAGGCACACGGTGTGACTCCTGGGGTGTCCTGGGCATGTTCAGGAGTTGTACTCACTGATTTTCGTGGGCTCCTTCCAGCTCAGGATACTCTATGATTCTATAAAATTTTCTAAATGGGCAGACCCAGCCCTCTGTTTCAGCAGGACCTGCAGCAAATGGCCCACAGTGCTGAAAGCTGTGGCAATTGGCATTAGCATGGCACCTACTGTCCTCAGAGGCTGAGTACAACCTGCAGTGTATTGTCTGCAAAGTACTTTTCAGACCAAAATCTCATTCACTGACCCACATTACCTTTCATAAGGAGCAAAATATTAGGAGGCGTTTCATTCCCACAATCTAACATTAGATAAGAATATTTAAAATTCCTAGGAAAGGCTTTTGTTCATAGTCTGAGGTTGGGTTTTGAAATCTTTACAAACTGTCTCTCCAGGGAGGCTGTGTGGAGAGAGCCATCCTTTCAGCTCACCCTTGAATGCACTTTGAACAAGCAGCTGCTTTTACTGTAAGCATGTTATTAATGGTCTCTTTTCAAAAGCAGATATAGTACCCTGGAAAATGTTCTATTGATTTTTTCCCTTTCCCTGTCCCTGTTTCAATCACACTCGTTTGAATGGCTTTCATTTTTAGCAACAACAAGAGATTTCTTTGAAGAAAAGTGGTGTCTAGGTGTAGCCTTAAATAAAATCACTGCTCAATTTAAGGTCTGAAAAATATTATTGATATTTTAATAGAAGATTGGAGAACCAATTGCTGGTTCAATAATAGCTACAAGGAGTTTATACACAGGAAACATGCACAAGGATCATTTTATTTCTTTTACTCTACATGTTAACAGACAACAGCAGCCTAAATCTTGACTCACTGGATTATTATATGTCAAGAATCTCAGGAACATGGAAATATTTCATTCCAATTCTCTAAGGCAGAAGTGTGCACTGAGATACCTGTGTGCAGAGTGAAGAACATAGAGATGCAAATAATATTGTACCATATATTTCTATATAATAAAATTCATGCAGAGAAATATTACGTAATAAATTGTTCACAGCTGGAGACACGATTTTGCTTCTGACTTTGGTTACTGTTATTATTGATTGCTTATATCACATAGAGTCAAACATATGTTTTCTTAACTGTTTTTGCTGGGGACCAAAGAAGAAATCATGACCATTGTTCTGGAAACCTCTAAACTGAGGACATAAAACCCTTACTGAGTGATGTGCTACAGTAACATCTAGGGAGAGATTGGTGATGTCAGTTGCCATGGTGAGTCTCAGAGTGACAGATATTTATTCTCCATCCCTGGAGGTGTCCAAAGCCAGTTTGGATGGGGCTTGGAGTAACCTGATCTAGTGGAAGGTGTCCCTGCCCATGGCAGGAGATTGGAATGAGATGAGCTTTAAGATCCCTTCAGATCCAAACCACTCTGGGATTCTGTAACTGAGCTCCTGAATATATTAGATTATGTGAGAGGTTCTGCAGGAAGGACAGGTGTCAGGGCTGGGTAGAAAGGCAAGGCAAGGCAAGACAATCTTGCTTTTGAGGGAAGAATTCTGAGAATATATCATAAATGCACTTAATATTTAATCCCAAAATTTATATAAAAGAATGTATTTAAATAAATAAGCAGATAAAAGATATATACATAACAGAACATATAAAATAAAGATGTATCATTAAAGAAAGAATCCATATAAAAGCCATCCATATGAGGAACAGCTGAGGGAGATGGGATTGTTTAGCCTGGGGTAAAGAAGGCTCAGGAGTGACTTTATCACTCTCTGTAACTCCCTGACAGGAGGGTGGAGCCAGGTGGGGGTCGGTCCCTCTTCACGGGCCACAAGCGACAGGAAAAGGGGAAAAGCCCTCAAGATGTACCAGGGGAGGTTCAGGTTGCACATCAGGAAGAATTTATTAATGGAAATGCTGGTTAAACATTAGAATGGGCTGACCAGGGAGGTTATGGAGTCCCCATCCCTGGAGGTGTCCAAGGAAGGACTGGACGTGGCACTCTGGGCTGGTGACAAGGTGGGGATTGGGCACAGGTTGGGTTCTATGGTCTTGGAGGCCTTTTCCAACCTAAATGATTCTACCCTTCTGAGATCTGATATTTTCATCAGTCTTTCAAGGACTTTTTTTTAATGCTGGGAACTGAAAAATTCCATCTTTATATGAGTGGTATACTTTTTCAGACACAGTGAGCAAAGAAAATAACTCTCATGAATACTAGATGCTGTTGGATATGAGCCAGAAGTTTAACTTCTGCCTTCTGATCGAGATACACAATTATATTATGCATAAAATTTACACAACTTTGCTCATAAAACCCATTTGACAATTTTTTTTTGTTCCCTGAGATCAGTTGTGTCGCACTTAACAGTGAAAATTAAAGTTCTTAGTTAGAAACCAAGACACACATTTGGTTATAGGTAAATAACTTTATTATTCAGGCATGCCTGTCTAAACTGTTTTCAACCAAGAATATTGATTTGTCCTTTCACATGCAGAAAAAGCATCAACCAACTGGAAAAAAAGAAAAAGAACACCTTCCTTTAAGGGCTGTCTTTGTGCTTTCAACCCTTTGCCCATAAAGACTTAGATATTTGTCTGATGGCTGCTTGCCTTCTCTAACAGGCTGTGGTTACCAGTGTGAGCCTCAACAGGAGAGCCGTTACATTTTTATTTTAACACGATGTCCTACATAAAAGTTGGCAATAAGAGAAAGTACTCTATAGGATATGACTCCCCCATGGACTCTTCCTGCTCATGCTGGCATTTTTTACACGTCAACAATGCTTGAGTGAAGATATCTTATT